>PVLA01010730.1:0-60492 GCA_004027455.1 Hydrochoerus hydrochaeris
ACACCAGGCAGAGTGAAAATGACAAAAGGAAAAAGCAAAATGCAGTCTCAAACATATAGTTCACCAGAAGCAAGTATAGGAGACATTGAAATAGAGGACTCCAAAAGCAAAACACCGGGAATCTCTGAAAAGATAGCCAGTGAAATAAAAAAAACAACTGCATCAGGCTATAGAGGAAATCAAATTAGAAGTAGTCTCCAATGTAAAGATAGAAATAACAACTTAAGTAAAGGAGTTGTTGAATGTAGCTAAAGAAGAACTAGAGAAAAAAGTACATGAGCATGGGTAACTGATTGAAACTTTGAATGAACAATATAGAAAACAATCAGAATTCATGAAACAAACTCAAAGAGACATTCAAGAAACAAAAAATTCTATTGAAAGCATGAAAAATCACCTAAAGGAAGCTGAGGATAGGATTTTGCACCTTGAGGACAGGATCACAGTTAGTGATCAGGAAAGGGTAGAACTTTTAAAAATAACAAAGCAGCATGAAATGACAATCCAGAAGCTTCATGATGATGCCAAGAGCAACAATATAAGAATAGTGGGCATTAGCAAAGTTACAGGAGTCCAGGCAAACAACATACGTAAAGTATTTACATATATAATAGCAGAAAATTTCCCAAACATGAGGAAAGAATCTGATATGCAGATAAGTGAGGCATATAGAACACCAAACAGTCACAAGCAACATAAATCTACACCCAGAGACATAATAATTCAGATCTCAGACATACAGCATAAAAACAGAACATTAAAAGCTGTCAGAGAAAAGACACAACTCACCTATCAGGGAAAGCCCATTAGAATCACAGCAGAATTTTCAGCACAAACCCACAAGCCAAAAAGAGCTTGGAGTGAGGTATTTCAAGCCCTGAAACAAAACAACTTTCAACCCAGACTGATGTACTCAGCAAACATTTGATTCAGATATAATGGAGAAACAAGAAACTTTCATGACAAAGAACAACTGAAGAAATTCATGTCTACAAAACTAACCCTAGAAAGAGTACTGAAGGACATACTACACAGCAATAAAAATGCCCAGAATCACCAAAACAAAAACAGAAAGAAACCACCAGGTAGGACAAGCAATAAAACAAGGGGAAAAGCAGAAAGCAGACAACAGTACATAACATGGCAAAGTCAGGGCAGTACATATCAGGGATATCCATAAATGTAAATGGCCTCAATTCACCTATAAAAAGAAATAGACTGACAGAATGGATCAAGAAACATGATCCCACAATATGCTGCATATAAGAAACACATATGATCCAAAAGGAAACTCATAGATTAAAAGTCAAAGGGTGGAAAACAGTATTCCATGCAACAGGAACCCAGAAAAAAGCAGGGGTAACTATTCTAATTTCAGAGAATGTGAACTTCAAACCTAAAATGATTAAAAGAGCCAAAGAAGCTCACTACATTCTCATTAGTGGAAAAATTCAAGAGAAAGAACTAACGATTATACATATATATGCACCAAATACAGGAGCACACAACTATGTAAGACAGACACTAATGGACATGAAAAACCAAATGCACAAGAACACAATTGTAACAGGGGACCTTAACATTAGATCAACTAGACAAAAAGTCAGGAAAGAAATAACAGAAGTGTTTCATACCTGAGAGCCATTGGACTTAGTAGTTGTTTACAGAGTGTTCCACCGAACTACATCAGAATACACATTCCTCTGACCAGCGCATGGGACATTCTCCAAAATAGACCATATATTATCCCATAAAACATTCTTCAGTAAGTGCAAAGGTATTGAAATCACCCCATGCATAATATCTGACCATAGTGCAATGAAATTGGAAATTAATGTCCAAAGAAACTGTAAAACCTGAACAAATAAATGGAAATTAAATAACAACCTTTAAAAAACCAGTGGGCTACAGATGAAATTAAAGAAGAAATAAAGCAATACTTACAATTCAATGAAACCACAGAAACAATGTACTTTAATCTATGGGATGCAATGAAAGCAGTCTTAACAGGGAAATATATAGCAATAAATTGTCATATAAAGAAAATAGAATGAGCACAAATAAATAACCTAATGCTGCATTTCTAGCTTGTAGAAAAAGAAAAGCAAGCTAAACCCAAAGCTCACAGAAGAGAGGAAATTGTAAAGATAAGAGCAGAAACCAATGCAATTGAAATTTTAAAAAATACAAAGAATTAATGAATTAAAAAGCTAGTTCTTTTAGAGAGTAAACCAAATTGACAAACCCTTAGCTAACCTTATCAATAAAAGAAAGATAAAACCCAAATTCACACAATAAGAACTGAAAACAAGGAAAATGCTACAGATCCCATGGAAATACAAAAGATCATGAATACATACTTTGAAAATCTCTACTGACATAGAGTGGAAAGCACAGAGGAAATGGACAGATTTCTAGAAATATTTGAACTACCAAAGCTCAACCAAGAACATATAGCAATTATAAAAAACCCAATATCAGCTATTGAAATAAAAAACATAATAAAAACTTACCAACAAATAAAAGCCCAGGTCCTGATGCATGCACAGCTGAATTCAACAGGAAATTTTGGAAGATGGGAATCCAATACTCCTTAAATACTTTAATAACATTGAGAAGAAAGCAATCCTCCCTAAATCATTCCTGGAGACATATATTACTCTCATACCAAAACCAGAGAAAGATCCAACCAAAGAGGGCAACTGTAGACCAGTCTCACTAATGAACACTGAGGCAAAGATTTTCATTACAATACTGGCAAACAGAATGCAGCAAATCATCAAGAAGATTATACATCATGACCAAGTGGGGTTCATTCCATTAATGCAGGGATGGTTTAACATACACAAATCAATAAATGTAATACACTACATCAACAGAGCCAAAAAGAAAAACCACGTGGTCATCTCAATAGATGCAGAAAAAGCTTTTCACAAAGTCCAACACATTCATGATAAAAACCCTTCAGAAACTCAGAATATATGCTATCTACCTCAACTTATAAAGGCCATCTATGACAAACCAAAAGCCAACATTATACTAAATGGACAAAAACTGAAAGCTTTCACTTTAAAATCAGGAACAAAACAAGGATGTCCACTATTACCACTCCTTGTCAACATAGTTCTGGAAACACTAGCCAGAGCAATCAGACAAGAGAGAGAAATAAAAGGAATAAAGATAGGAAAGGAAAAAATTAAATTATCACTATTTGAAGATGACATGATACTCTATATAGAAGATCCAAAAAACTCCATTAAAAGACTACTAGAGGTAATAAACAAGTTTAGCAGTGTAGAAGGATACAAATTCAATGTTCAAAAACCAATAGCATTCCTGTACACAAACAAAAAACTCACTGAGAAAGAAATTAGGGAAATACCGCCCTTTACAGCAACATGTGAAAAAATGCAATACTTAGGAATCAACCTAACTAAAAATGTAAAAGACCTATATGCTGAAACTTATACTACACTGAAAAAGGAGATTGAAGAAAATATTAGAAAATGGTAGGATATTCCTTGCTCTTGGCTAGGAAGAACCAACATTGTGAAAATGGCCATACTCCCAAAACTCTCATATAGATTTAATGCAATCCCAATCGAAATACCATTGATATACCTCACAGATCTAGAGAAAGCACTCCTAAAATTCATTTGGAAACAGAAGAAACCTAGAATAGCAAAGGCAATTCTGGGCAGCAAAGGCAAGGCAAGAGGTATCACACTTCCTGACTTGAATCTATACTACAAAGCCACAGTGATAAAATCAGCATGGTACTTGCAAAGAAATAGACCTGAGGATCAATGAAACAGATTGGAAGATGCAAGCACAACTACAAAGACACTAATATGTCCACTGGAAGAAGGATACCCTCTTTAATAAATGGTGTTGGAAAAATTGGCCCTCCACATACTGAAGACTGAAAGTATATCCATGCATATCACCATGCACAAAAGTAAAGTCTAAATGGACCAAAGACCTCAATATTAAAACAGAAACACTAAATCTACTGGAAGACAAAGTAGGTAGAAATCTTGGAGACATAGGGGCAGGCAGAGAATTGATGAACAAAATGCAAACTGCACGGGAAACACTTGAAAGAATCAACACCTGGGATCTCATATTATTGAAAAGTTTCTGCACTTCAAAGGAAATCAGCAACAGAGGAAAAAGAAAACCTACAGAGTGGGAAAAAATTTTAGCCAGCAACCCCTCAGACAAAGGACTTATGTCCAGAACATATAAAGAATTGAAAATCTTCAAGCTCCCCAAATTCAAAGGCCCTTTCCAAAAATGGGTATCTGAGATGAACACACAGTTCTCAGAGAAAGGTATACAAATGGCAAATAAATAAATGAAGAAATGTTCACCATCACTGGCCACTCGATTATTGAAAATTAAAACAACATTGAGATTTCACTTCACGCCGGGAAGAATAGCTGCCATCAACAAATCACCTGATAACAAATGTTGGAGAGGCAGCAGGGAAAAAGGAACATTGCTCCACTTTTGGTAGGAATGTAGACTGGTGCAACAACTATGGAAGTCAGTATGGAGAATTCTCAGAAGGCTAGGATTGGAAGCTCCACTCAGTCCAGCTATTCCCCTCCTGGGTATTTTCCCTGAAGAACTGAAAGGTTCATATCATGACGCTATATGTGCACCCATGTTCATAGCAGCACAATTTTTAATTCCTCAATGCTGGAAAAAACCAAGATGGCCATCAACTGCAGAGTGGATGAAAAAGTTGTGGCATTTTTACACAATGGAATAATATTCAGCTATAAAAAAGGATGATCTTGAGGCTTTCATAGGTAAATGGAGACAACTTGAGACTATCATCATTAGTGAAAAAATAAGAATCATATTTATAAATATCATATTGTGTCTCCAGTGTAAAAAGTGATAAGAACTATGAGAGTAATAAAACCAAAATGTGTAATTGCTACTGTAAAAAAGAGAGGAAAAGAAAGGGCTCTAAGGGATATAACTGCATGTATGTTTGAGTGTGTAAAAAAGATGACCATCTTGCTGAATCTTTGTTGGATATTTGAGCAGAACTATTTGCAGTCTCCTTGTTTGAATGTCTTCTATGTATCCATTAATTTTGTAACTTGAACAACTACATCCAAGATGACAATATGTAATTTATCAATGAGCGATATCTTAGGGTTTTTTCTCTTTTTTTCTTTTAGAATTCTATACTTTTGCTACCCTTTTTCTTTTCCTTTTTTTCTCTTAAAATAAAATTTTTAAAAAATTTTAAAAAATCTTAATGACAATAGCTATACAATAACATTATCTTAAACTGATTAAAAAATATTAATGGAAAAGTCACTGTCAAGATCATAGTAAATGGGAAAACCTGAGAGAATTCCATCTAAAGTCAGAAACAAGACAGTATTGCTCACTCATGCCAGTTCTTTTCAGTAGTGTACTTAAATTTCATCCATAGCAAGGAATCAGGAGAAATAAATGAGAAGGAAACAAATCAGTAAGGAAGGTCAAGCTATTCTTATTTGCATATGACAAAATCCTTTAAATAGAAAAAAATGGCATCACAAATTCTTAAAACTAATAAAACATTTCATGAAAATATCAGGATACAAAATCAACACAAAAATCACTAGCATTTTTGTACTCCTACAATGAAGCCATCAAGAAAGTAAGGAATAAAACAATCACATTCAAGGTACCTTAAAAAATCTTAAATACCTATATCATATATCATTTCAGTTTTTTACAGGAAGTTTTGCTTATGTTTCCTCTTTCAATTCTCTTGCATTGTGCAACTTTTCTCTTTTTGTACAAGCACCATGATGCTTTCAAAAAAATTTTAGTTCTGCATTATATCTTGAAATGCAGAACTGTGATGTTTTCTGATTTTCTCTTGTCACTTTCGATTGTTTTTCCTATCCTGGGTCTTTTCTGGTGATATATACATATATATATATATATATATATATATATATATATATATATATATATATTGGCTTTTCTATGAAGAATGCTGTTGATCTTTTGATTAGATTGCCTCAGATCTGTGTATCAGTTTTAGAAGTATGACCATTTTGGCAACATTAGTTTTGCCTATCAAGGGACAAGTGATATTTTTCCATTTTTTGATAGCCTCTTTTTGCTTTTTGTATTGTTTTCATTATAGAGGTCTTTCACCTATTTGGTTAGGTTTGGGTAGGTTTATTTCTTTTTTTTTAGAGTTTTTTTATTTTAAAGAGGGTTAAATTAAACACAACAAAGTAGAACAAAACTGAATACAAAAAAGTAATATAAGAGACATAAATTCCAAAGCGAGACCATCAGAGATCTTCATATCCATCATATCATATGTGAAGATGTCCATATCTTCACATGCAGGGAATTTACATGAAATAACATAGTATAGAATTGATCTGAACAGGATGAGGAAGGCATTTTAGGTCTTCAAGACCAGACAATATGGAAGTCAACAATGGCTGTAATAGTGTCTCTCATTCTCTTCAAAACAGCTGTCCACACCTTCATGTATGTCAAAATTAAACAAAACAAAACAGTCTAAAATCACTCTGAACAAAGAATAATAGTATTGCTGGATTTCACATCATGATGCTATGGAATCAGAACTGGGTACTGTAGTGTCTGTTTTTCTCCAAAGTAGTTGCCCATTTCATCATGCATTATAGAATCAGTTCTCATAAACTGTGTATAGGTCCTACACATGCATGAGTCTCTCCATGTATTTTTATCCTTTCTGTATTAGAGGGAAAATCAAAACATAGCAAGAAAAAACTAGACAAATTCCTATAAAAACATGAAATGAAAAAATCATATACAACCACAGCACAAGATGATCTACAATGATTACTGTATTGTCTCTTGTTATCTTGTGTAGAATTGTCTATACCATCAGGCATAATTGAATATAGCAGTACATAACAATATTAATAGAAACAAAACATTGTATACAGTATAAAACTTCAAAAGCAGGTAATAATCAAACCAGAGTGGGTATCCTAGTGAATCTTGTAATCTTCAGTGTAGTTGCCTATATTCTCAGAATTGATACTATCAATCATAACAGCTTTGAATAAAATCTGTCAATATAAAACAGCAATCTAACAAACCAGATTGCATTAAGATCAGTCATGGTAAAACAGTATAAGTTATACAGGGCTTCAGATTAAGTCAATAGGAAATTAAGGATGATTACCACACTACATTCTGTTATTTTCAGGATAGCTGCCTGTGCCCTCAAATCTAGTACAAGTAGACAATCTGGAACAGAATATAATCCATCTAAACAGAGCAGTGTGAATAATGTGGGTTTTAAATCCTGATACACTATTAACTATATCCCCTGCCTTCTTATTTTAGACTATTCCTCCCCTTTCACTCCCACAGGGTGTTGCACATTTTGGGTCCCACCAACTCCCTCAGTTTTTAGATTGCAGTGTGCAACCTGCTATTTACCTAGGTGGTTCCTAACTTTCTCACTCCTGGACTTAATCTCAAGTTGTATTCCTTTACCTACAAAAGCCTCAAGGTTTTCCTTCATTGTAGGTGAGTAGTTCTCTTTTGCATATAAGTATCCTGTATTTCCAACCTATCTGCAGGTGCTGGTCAAGTTGCCCCTATTTCTCTCTAGTTTCCTTCACACAGAGCATTTCTTTCTCATATTTGATTTTCAGTCCATAAACCCTCTTTTAGGTTGATTATATATCCTATACAGAGCACCTCAGTGGACCGTATCTCCTGATCTACTCTGCCTGTGTTTCTTATTTTCTTTTATTGTTTCAAGGCCATCTATGTTAGAGATTATAAACAACCTTCTCTGCCTCATTTCTGCTATGCTATTTTTCTGCCATTGGTTGTCTACTTTTCTCCTTCATTCTACTACCTGCCCCATTCATTGAACAGTGGCCGCTCTGCCCTGGTCCTGAAATCCTGGTATTTTTTTCTCTCTCTAGAATGTCCTTCAGTATTCTCTGTAGGTTTGAATTGGTGGTCACAAATTCCCCCAGTTCCTCTTTGTCATGGAAGCATATTGTTTCTCCATTAATTTCTAGAGGCAGTTTTGCAGGGTACATCAATCTGGGCTGGAGGTTATTTTTCATGGCTTGGAATACTTCCCTCCAAGCTCTTCTTGATTTGATGGTCTGTGTTGAGAAGTCTGCTGTGATCTTGATGTGTTTTCCTTTATAGATGATCTGTTTTTCTGTGATGGCTTTTGATATTCTGTTTTTATATTGAATTTCTGGTATCTTGTTTACTATATGTCTGGGTGTATCTCTGTTTTGGTTGTAGGTTGCTGGAGTTCTGTATGCCTCATACATATGAATGCCATTTTCTTTTCCCATTCTTGGGAAGTTTTCCTTAATTATTTCTGTGAATAGCCTTTGTAATTCCTTTTTTACTCCTGTTTCTTCATTCAAATTTCTTATTCTTAAATTATACATTCTCTTGTCATCTTCTATCCTTTGTATTATTACTGCCTGTTTCCTTGTTATTTTAAAGAGATTTTTCCTTTCATGATCACACATTGCAAACCTGTCTTCAAATTTTTGTAGTCTATCCTTAGTTTCTTTCAAGCAGTGTTGGCAGCTTTCAATGGAGTTTTTAATTTCCTGGTAATCTTTTTGAATCTCCTTCATGTGTTCTAGGTTTTCTTTATATTCTTTATCAAATGTTTCTCTCCTTTTTTGTGTCCCTCTCTTCTTACATCTGTGTCTTCTTGAGATGTGCTTAGCATTTCTTCTATTTGTCTACTTAAATCTTGCTTTACTTGATTTAACATTTCAATTTTGAGCTCATCTACAAGGTCCCAAAGATATCTCTTAATGTCCATTGATACTGTGTCTGATGTTGCATGTTTGCTGCCCTCAATCTCTTTTGTATTTACCTCTCCTGGATCAATGTTCTCAGGGTTTTGGACTGGGGGCTTTTTCTGTTTCTTTCTCTTGTCATGTTTTGGGTTTCTTCCATACAGGTGTATAGTGGAGGTCCCAGCCTCTTTCCTTGTTGGTTATGGTTCTTCTGAAGCATGTTGCCTAGGGATTTTTGGCCTCTCCAGTTTGCTCTTGGTCATTGAGATGCAATCAGGGGCAGCATATCCTGGACCCTCCCGACTGGGCCTTTGAAACATCAGGGGCCTTCACTGGGTTAGTGTGTGCTGTGCATAGGGAATTAGTTTGGGATGACTTATTGGTTCCCAGCCAGGGGCATGACCCAGGCCAAGCAGATCCCACCGATCTGCTTGGGATGGGAGCAATCAACTGAAGTCAGTCATTCCTGTTCAGGCTCATCCTGCCCTATTCCAACATGTCATTCAGTTGGTCACTCACTTCCCATTGTGGGTTCTTATTCCCAACACTCACTGCATGTTAATGCAGGTCCCTCGCTGACTCTGTTCTCCATTGGACTCACTGACCTCCATCTTCAGTGTGACTGGCTAGTTGCAGTGGCTCAATTTTGGGTGGCTCTGGCGGGTCATGGCTCTGCAAGTTCAGGCTGTTCCAGCCAGTCACAGCAGCGCAAATTCAGGAGACTCATGAGCACTGTGGCCACTAATCTTAGTTTCTCCAAGGCTAGCTGTGTGTTTGACTATCTCTTTTGCCTTTAGTTTCTTCCTGGGTCGAGAGGATCCACCTCCCTCTGTCCAGACCTCTCCAGGATGTTTTATTCCAGCATGAATTATCTCTCTCAGAGAGGGTCTGTATCCTGCTGGTTATCAATCCACCATCTTTTCCCTAAACTTGGTTTATTTCTATATATTTAATATTTTGAAACTACCATGAATGGTACTATATTCATAATATTTTCTCAATGGATTCACTGTAGTAGACATGCTATTGGTATTTGATTATCAATTTTATATCCTACTATTTTACTGAATTAATTCATAGAGCCTTGATATCATATCAAATTTTAAAAGGTTTTGCACAGCAAAATAAACAACCAACAGGGTGAAAAAAAGCTACACTTTGGGAAGGAAATGTTTCTGGCTACTCCTTGTACAGATGATAAAAACCTAAAATATATTAAAAACTCGCAAATTTAGACCCCAAAAATAAAAGACAATTAAAAAATTGGCAGTTAATATAAATAGACACTTCTACAAAGAAGTACAAATGGCCATAAGTACATAAAATAATATTCAGCATCTTGGACCATTAGTAAAATATAAATCAATGCAACACTGAAATTCCATCATACTTCAGTAAGAATGACTGGCATAAAGGAATGATGATGATGATGTGGAAGATAAAAGAACATTTATACATTGTTAGTGGCAATGTAAACTAGTGTAACTACTATGAAAATTAGTACTGTATATAGATTCTTCCAAAATCTGGAAATAGAAATTCAATTTGGACCATCCATACCTCTTCTGTGTACTATCAAAATGAGTTAAAATCATATATTACAGTGCATATTTATCCCCTTGTTTATAGCAGGATAATTTATAGTAACTAAATTATGGGAGTGGCCTGTATGCCCATGAACAGATGAATGGATAAGCAGAATGTATTTTTACCCATTACATTATCACATTGTATATATGTGGTATTTACACATTTGAGTACTACTCAACCATAAGGAAGGATAAAGTTCAGGGATTTTTCAAAATGTCAAATTGGTGGGTGATAGCAATGAGGCTTTCCAGGATTTGGAATCCAGACACTGGAAAATAACAACTTTGGGATGGGAAAGAAATATAAAGTAAATTCCCAGGAATTGGGAGGGAAATGTCAAGAAAATTAAAAGCTACAGAGAAATTGAAGAGACAGACTACAATGCAGACAGAGAAACAAAGCAGTCTAGACTTTCTCCGCAGGTATATTGAAGCAAAGCGAGCATTTGGGGCTCCAGTTAGAGACATCAGTGGTGGAATGGGCTGGTAGATACTGTGATCTGCAGGACAAAACATAGTTTTGCCCCAATGGGAGTCCTTCCACACAGTAGCCAACAGCTGGAGGGTGATTCCAGTGCAGGTACTCACCACACCACTAGAGATGGTGTGGGGTTGTATGCCATTCTGAAAAAGGCTTGAGTGTTTGAATCTGGGACTGAGAGCAGCTGTGGGATGACTTCACATCAGGATTTTCAGTGTTACCCTCCCACAGTGATTGCATAAAAAACATCCTTGGGTGATGACTATCAATACTGTGCAAGCTAGAAAGAAATCCACTGAGAGGTTTGTGGCCAAGCTTAGGACACAAATTCTACATTGTGCCTAGAAAACAAGCCCATTTTGATTTGCTCTGAGTTTGAATGTCTCATCATGGAATATTTGAGCCCTCAAACTACTGCCTGCATCTAGTATGAACATGGGGTCTGAATGTTTTCTTGTCTATTGGCATAAACAGAAATATGTTTGACTTGGAGATTCTCAGTGTGGGTAAACTGTAGGGCCTCTGAAATAAGGGAGATACCTCAAAAAAACACAGGTTTAAGGCCAGGTGGAGATAACTTCAGACAGCTAGACTCCAAAATTGTGGATCATAGCAAAAAAGTCATGCATTAAACACACAGAGAAATTTTTTAGGACTGCCATTTTCCCTTTAGGTTTGGGTAATTTTCCTCTGTTCTTTTTCCTTGTTTTTCCCCCATTTTAAAACTTTTTCTTTATTTTTCCTTTGTCCCATTTTCTTTTCAATTTTTTCCTGTAATTTTCTTCTTATCTTTGTCTCCATATTATTTCTATTTTCTCACATTTCCATTCATATACTATTTCTTGTTTGTTTTATCTGTTATTTACCTCTATAAAAGTTCTTCTGCTCCCCAATGGGATAATTTTATGTGCTTTGCATACTTGGATTATAAAAAATTTATTTACTTTTTATTATCACATAAGTTAGAAGAGAAAGGGAAGCAAAGAGGAAGCTGAGTTTTTCTGTTACAATTATCTAATTCTATAAAAACCTTTCTATTTCTCAATTGCATGGATTTTTAAAAATTTGCTTTATGATACTTGGATTTTTAAAAATTTACTTACTCTTTAATAGTACATGGGTCAGAGGAGAAAGGGGATCTAAGGGGAAATAAGTAGAATAAATATATGTTATGTACAAAAACTTAATAATCTAATAGGACCTTTTTTCACTTTTCTCTCCTTATATGTAATTTTAATTTTCATATTTTTCTTCTTGTAGCTTCCATTCCCAAGTCCTTATATCTCTAGTAGTATAGTCATTAAAATCTATTAAACTTATCTAATTAATACTGAATTCTGTTCTATTACTTGAGACATACATTTAGTGCTTAATTTCTTTATGTCAGTATCTGGATTGTCTTAGTGTTCATAAATTTTAAGTTTGTTTTCTATAGTTAGGGGTGGTACATAATTATTTCTTATAAGTCAGTATCAAATTTCTCTTGGATGATCCAACTGTTTTGACTTTCTTGATATTGCCAGGGTCACATAATTATTGCTATTAATGGGTATTTGTGTATGACAACACCCAGAGTACTTTGTGATATTAACAATTTTGTTTTCCATTTCAAAAGAACTGGGTTTTCAGTCAATTGTACTGCATCTTCACCTCCCAAATTAATAAAGGTGGTCAGATCTATGGTCAGAGGCAAAGGATTATAGTTACTCACTCTCAAAGTGTATCACAAAAAAGGAGACTAACCAAATGAATTTCCAATAAGACCCAGACTTTTGAGTTGTGAATTTTTACACATACAAATAGACTTTGCATTACAAATATTCATAGATAAATAAATCATGGAAGTAGCTTGCACGCCCACTGAATACTGTCCCAGTTGTGTTGCAGTGTGTTTACTGTACAGTAAAATAGTGTACAGTAGTATAGTACTCAATGAGAGCACAGGCATTCCTGAAGCATAAGGGAGTGATTTATAATATATATTGTGTCAAAAGTGTATAAGACTCATTTTGTTGGACTTACAAATAAATTTGAATTATGAATGTTCTCTTGGAATGGAAGTCATTTGTAGGTTGAGGACTTACTATACTAGAAACAGAATCTATCCATTGTTAGTGTCCACAAACTGCAATACAAAACAAAACATGATTTAAAAAAACATAGAAACATGAGAATATAAGGCAACAAAATGCATTCCAAATCTAACAACTTGACTAAAGCCAACAGAGGAAGCATCATGGAGCAGAATAGCAGAAGCAATACACATAAATTATTTGAAAGAACAACAAGAGGTTAAAAAACAAATCAAAGAGTTGCTTGGTATGATCACAGAGATGTAAATACATAACAGAAATAAATAAAACGATCAGGGAGATTTTAGAAGACACAAATAAAATCTAGTGGACCTGAACAAAATAATACCAAATATTGATGCCCAATTTGGTGAAGAACTAGGGTTCTTGAAAAAGCTTCAATCAGAAATTCAGATTATTAAAAATACATTGAAAGTATGAGTATCAAAAAGAACCAATGTGAGGACACAAACTCAAGATTAAAAGATAGGATGGTCCTGGATCGGGGCCAGAAGTTTTCTGAAGCTGTTAGATTTGAGCAGGAGCCTAAAGTGATATCTTTCTATGATCTGTTGGCCATTTCAGAACTTTAGAAAGATAATAGTGATTTCACTAGATAAAAAGAACTCCCCAATCCCATCATGAGACCACCTCCATGGATCCACAGGAGAAGAAGCCATGCCTCTTGACGAGACAGATGCCTCCAGTCTGGAGGAGAGGATGCCACACCCTCAGAGTTATGTTGCCATCATGGGAACATCAATGATCAGCCACCTTGCACCTCTCTGCCACCCTGGGAACCCCTCAGACCAGAGGAAGCCAGGTGCCAAGCCCAATCCCAATCCTGTGCACAGTGAGATGGGAAGCCAATGCAAGAAACATCTGGGACTCAGCAACTGGCTGATTTGGAGGAATACAGGAAAACATCAAGACAAATGAGCAGAATGCTATCTCTAGCCCACCCAGAACAAGTCCAGAAGACATATACACAAAAGCAATTAGAAGTCACACATTTGAAATTTCTGAAATGACAGCAACTGAGATAAACAACTTAGTGCTTATACTGTTTAATTTATCTTATATGCCTGTTTCACCCAGAGCAAGTCCAGGAGGCATAGACAGAGTAAATTAGAAGCTACATACCTGAAATTTATGAGATGATGGCAACTGAGGTAAAGAAATAACTTAGTGCTTGTGCTGTTTCATTGATTTTGCATGCCTGTGTCTGGTGGTCTGAGCATCTGTTTGGAGGATAAAGATGTGCATTGCTTAATGGAAATTAACTATGGTTGGTCCTGTTTTTGAAATCCAATATCACCATCATTGTTTTGTTTGGTTTCATTGAATTTTTTGTTTTGTTTTATGATTTTTAAAATACAAAAGAATATAAGGTTGCTCTCAAAGACAAACTACTCAGATACCTTATTTAAAAAATCAAAATTACATGAAAAATGGATGCAAACCTAGTTAGATGTCTCAAAGAAGATTAATGTAAGATGAATGGGAATAAGTGAAAAATTGGTAGACAGCATAAATGGTATTCAAAAACTTCTTTACAGAAAGAATAGCAGAAAATACTTCAAATATACAAATATAGAGAAAGAAAGAAAAATACAGATTAGTGAAGCATATTGAACCCAAAAAGACATGAACAAAAAAGACTCTCCACATCACATTATAATCAAAATACTAAGTGGCTAACACAGGGACAAAAATCTTAAAACCTGTTAGGGAAAAGTCATGATTCATTTGTAAAGTTAAATCCAATAGAATCTCAGATGTCTTCTCAGTGGAAACCTTAAAGGGCCAGGGGGCCTTGGAGAGAAGTGTTTTAAGCCCTGATAAATGACAATGTCCATCTCACACTTAAAAGCTTTGCAAAATTTTCTTCAAAACTGATGCAGAAAACATGCTTTCCTTGACAAAGTAATGTCAAGAAATTCATGACCATCAAACCAGCATTGCAAAAAAAATTCTCAAGGATAGAAAAAATGAAACTGACAATGTCAATAAATAAAATAGAATGAATAAACATGGCAGCATGAGCAGTTAAGCAGAAGAGAAAAATAAAGAAATCAGAAACAGAAAAAATAAACAGTCCTCAGTTAATGACTAAGTTAAATCCTTGTGGCTAGGTTGTTAACTAAATTCTATAAAATATGTGTATGCTAGAGGAATTCTGTATAATATGTACACATTAGAATGTTCAAAACAGGTGGATAAAACAAACTATAACTGGATGACTTTCTTCTTATTTGCATAATTCTTACATATATTAATGCAATGTAAAATAAAACCATGGAACTACAGTATTATATTAACAAGGCATACTATACAAAAAACAGTAAGATTCTATAAACAAGATGCAAAGAACTGTACAAGAAGAGGACAGGTCATAAGTAGAAGTAGCAGACCTTAAGTCTGAAAGTGTTCTTTGGTCATAAGTCTGAATAATCATTAAAAATGTAGGTCATTAAATGAGGAATATCTGTATTTACTGACAGGAATAAATCAATAATTCTCAGAAATAACTATTAATGTGAATGGCCTCAATTCATAAATCAGAAATTACAGATAAAATGGATCAAGCAATAAAACCCAGTGATATGGAGAATACAGGAAAAACATTTAATTAAAAACATTCACAAAAATTGGCTCTCCACATACTGAAGACTGAAATTAGAAGCATGCCTATCACCATGCACAAAACTAAAGTCTAAATGGATCCAAGACATAAATATTAAAACAGAAACACTAAATCTACTGGAATACAAGGTAGGTAGAAGTCTTGGAGACATAAGGGTATTCAGAGAATTCATGAACAAAAGGCAAACTGCACAGAAAACACTTCAAAGAATTAACAACTGGGATCTCATATTATTGAAAAGTTTTTGTAACTCAAAAGGAATAATGAACAGAGTGAAAAGAAACCCACAGAATGGGAAAGAATTTTAGCCAGCAACCCCTCAGATGAAGGACTTATATCCAGAACATATAAAGAATTGAAAAACATCAAGCTCCCAAAATTCAAAAACCCTCTCCAAAATGGGCAACTAAGATGAACAACATTGAGATTTCATCTCACTCCGGAAAGAATAGCTGCAATCAACAAATTAACTGATAACAAATGTTGGTGAGGCTGCAGGGGGTGGGGGGAGGAACACTGATCCATTGTTGGTGGGAATGTAGACTGGTGCAACCACTAAGGAAATCCATATGGAGAATTCTCAGAAGACTAGGATTGGAAGCCCCATTCAATCCAGCTATTCCTCTCCTGGGTATTTTCCCAGAAAAAATGAAAAGTTCATATCACATTTCATAGCAGGTCATACTCATGCTCATAGCAGCACAATTTGTAATAGCTAAATCTTGGAAATGACCAAGATGCCCATCAACTGCAGAGTGGATGAAAAAGATGTGGTATTTTTATACAATGGAATATTGCTCAGCTATAAAAAAGGATTATCTTGAGGCCTTCATAGGTAAATGGAGAGAACTTGAGACTATCCTCATTAGTGAAATAAATAAGATTCACATTTATAATTATCACATTGTGTCTCTAGTGTAAAAAGTAATAAGAACTGTAAGAGTAATAAAACCCAAAATGTGTAATTGCAATTGTAAAAAAGAGGAAAAGAAAGTGCTCTAAGGGTATAAATGCATGTATGTTTGAGTGTGTAAAATAGATGACCATATTGCTGAATCTTTGTTGGATCTTTGAGCAGAACTGTTTGCAGTCTCACTATTTGAATGTCTTCTATGTATTCTTTAATTTTGTAACTTAAACAACTATATCCAAGATGATATTTTGTAATTTATCAACTAGTGATTTCTTAGTGTTTTTTCTCTTTTTTTCTTTTAGAATTCTGTATTGTTGCTACCCTTTTTACGGTTTTGCTTTTTTCTCTTTAAATGAAATTTTTAAAATGTATAATTGCTATTGTAACAAAGAGAGGAAATAGAAAGTGATATAAAACATATAACTGCATGTATATTTAAGTGTGTAGGATTGATAACCATATTTCTAAGTTCTTGTATTGCTGAACAGATTTCTTTGCAGTCTCACTGCTTGAATGTCCACTTTGTATGCTTTAATTTTGTAACTTGAACAAGTATTTTTAAAAGGGCAATATGTAATTTATCAACTAGTGATTTCTTACACTTTATTTTTTTGAAATTCTGTAATATCTCTACCCTTTTTCTGATTTTTCTCTTTAAATAAAAAATGTTTTAAAAAGCTCACAAATGAAAAATCAGAGCATGTGAAACAATATTCCATGTAACACAAACCTGCAAAAAGCAAGAGTAGATTTTCTGTTTCTATACAAAAGGTATTTCAAGCCAAAACTGATCAAAAGAGGCAAAGTTACCACATATTGGTTAGGGGAACACCTAAACAGGAAGAGATAAAAATTATAAATATATATGCATGAAACACAGGTGCACCCAACTTTATAAAATCAACACTAATGGACATAAAAAATGAGATGAATAACAATACAATTATATAGAGAGATCTCAACACCACACTATCACAAATAGAGAAATCAACTACACAAAAACTCAACAAAGAAATATTAGAAATGAGCTAAATTTTGAAACAAATGGACATAGTAAATACCTACTGAGTTTACCACACAACAACATAATATACATTTTTCTCAGTGGCATACAGGAGTTCCAACCCCAGATTTTTGAGGAATCTCCAGATTGACCTCCACAGTGGTTGCACCAGTCTACAATCCCAACAACAGTGCAGAACAGTTCCTTTTCCCCACAGCCTCTCCACCATTTGTTGCTGGTAGTTTTGTTGATCCTTGCCATTCTTTCTGGAGTGAGATGGAATCTCAGTGTGGTTTTAATTTGCATTTCTCTACTGACCAATGATGATGAACATTTTTCATGTATTTATTTGTCATTAGTATTTCTTCATCAGAGAAGTGTGTGTTCATCTTGGATGCCCATTTTTGGATTGGATCTTTGAATTTTGGGGGTCTGATTTTTTAATTCTTTATAAGTTCTAGACAGAAGTCCTTTGTCTGAGGGACAGTTCACTAAGATTTTTTTCCCAGTTTGTAGGTTTTCTTTTCACTCTGCTGGAGATTTCTTTCAACATGCAGAAATCTTTAATGAGACGTGATCCCAGTTATTAATTCTGGGAAGCATTTCCTGTACAGTTTGGTTCTTGTTCATGAATTCTCTACCTAACCCTATGTCTAAAAGATTTTTACCTACTTAGTTTTCCAACAGATTTAATGTTTCTGTTTTAATATTTATATTTTTGATCCATTTAGATTTTAGTTTCGTACATAATGATAGGTATGGGTCTAGTTTCAGTTTTCAGCATATGGATGGCCAGATTTTCCAGCACTACTTATTAAAGAGACTATCATTCTTGCAGTTTGGCCCCTTTATCAAAGATAAGGTGGTTGAGTGTGATCGTAGTTGTATCTTCTAGTCTATTCCACTGATCTTCATGTCTGTTTTTATTCCAATACCATACCTGAGGTAGAAATGTTGCCCACAAGTTCAAGGCCAACCTGGGCTACATCATGGGTTCAAGGCCAGCCTGAACTACATAATGAGACACTATATCAAAAAACAAACAAAAAGGTGATTTTTTAAAATCCTCCTCCTCCTCATGTTCTAGATATATTCACTATAGGAAAAGGAAGTGCTTAGTGGAAGATCCTGATAAAATTATTCAAGAAGTTTTGGGACCATAAATAAAAGAGTACTTGCAATGTTCCAGGCAACAAAATATAACTTATTACTGAAAGAAGAGATGCTCCTTTTCTACCATTGCTTGCAATTTGCCTACCTCCTTAATATACACACAAAATACATGCACAATAAACAACACACACACACACACACTGATATCAGCTAGGGTTGCTATCATAAAATGCATCACATGATTATTCCATGACACTTTGAAGCAGTAGGGAAGCTGCAGTGAATTCATACACTCATTATAGACAAATGAATTTTAGTATGTGGAGCACATGGAGTGAGATATTACATCAAACACTGGCACATTTATTTATGAAAACAGAGTTAAAGTTTTAATACTTTGGGTGACACTAAACGAAAGAGTGTCAGACTACTATTTTTTCTCAGGGGGCTATTAATGTAATAATATTTTGTCCAATAACTTGAGTATGGATGAGTGTGTGTAATATATGCTAGAGTAACATCTTTGAAAAAGAGCTTTACTTATACAGAAATTCATTCCCCTCCCCTAAAGTTTAACATGGATTTGGACACATATCAGGCATCAGATAGCTCTAACTCTTCAGGGTTACATTGTTATTTATGTTCTTGCTAGATTAAACAAGTTTCTTTCTCCTAACTAACTTATCAGCACATTGTCTTTTTATTTAAAGAGAAAAAAACAGGAAAAAGGTAGAAATATTACAGAATTACAAGAAAGAAGATAAACAGTAAGACATCACTAGTTGATAAATTACATATTGTTCTTTTAGAAATAGCTATTCAAGTCACAAAATTAAAGCACACAAAGTGGACACTAAAGCAGTGAGAGTGCAAACAGATCAGTTCAACAATCCAATAAGAACCCATAAGCATGGTCATCAATCTCACACACCTAAACACACATGCAGCTATATCTTTTATAGTGCTTCCTATTTCTTCTTTTTTTACAATAGCAATTATACATTTTTAAAATTTTATTTAAAGAGAAGAACAAAAACAAAACAGAAAAAAAGGGTAGCAACAATACAGAATTCTAAAACAAAGAAAGAAAAAGGAGAATGAGAAAAAGCCCCATTAAGAAATCAGTAATTTATAAATTACATACTGTCATCCTGGATGTAGTTGTTCAAGTTACAAAGTTAAAGGGTACATAGTAAATGTTCAAAAAGTCAGACTACAAACAGTTCTGCTCAAAGATCCAACAAATATTCAGCAATATGGTCATCTATTTTACACACTCAAACATACATGACGTTATATCCCTTAGAGCAATTTCTTTTCCTCTCATTTTACAATAGCAATTACACATTTTGGTTTTATCATTCTTGTAGTTCTTATTTAATTTTTACACTAGAGACACAATGTGATATTTATAAATATGATTCTTATTTATTTCACTAATGAGGATAGTCTCAAGTTCTCTCCATTTGCCTATGAAGGCTTCAAGATCATCCTTTTTTATAGCTGGGTAATATTCCATTGTATAAAAATGCCACATTTTTTTCATCCACTCTGTAGTTGATGGGCATCTTGGTTGTTTCCAGGATTTAGCTATCACAGATAAGCACATTGTTTTCTTAATGGAGAATGATTGGGTGGATCTGGAGGAAAATTTGTGTTTCATCTGTCATGTTTTAGATGCTAAAATAGAAAAGCAATGATGGTTTTATTTCAAAATGTATTGAGGCAATAAATATCTTTTCTTTAGAACACCTTGATGGCCTGTATGTTGTGGATCAGAGAGAATTTTAGGTAAAGCTGAAAAGATTACCTTTTTTGAAAAAAAGAGTAAAGGTCAGGTCATATCTGTCAATTACTGGCCATGCCCAACACTATGGCTTACTATGATCTCATTTGTCTTTGAGAAAAAAAAAACCCAATTTTTTTTATTTAAAGAGAAAAAAAACAGAAAAAGGATAGAAATACTACAGAATTTTGCTCTCTTGCCAGTTTCAGCTTGCTGTTTGCAGCCGCCATGAACTGTGGCCCTGCCATGCCACCCTGCCTTGGAGCCAACTGAGTATGGACTGAAACCTCCAAAAACTGTATTCAAACGTTAAAGCATTCATGGTTGTTAAAAAATAATGGTTCTGGAGAGAAGACAAGATGGCTGATCAGTGAGCAACAAAATACAAAGGCTCCCAGGAAAAACAACTCATTTGCCAGAATAAAACCCCCTGGAGAGACCCAGACAGAGGGAGTTGGATCCTCATGACACAGGAAGAACTTAAAACATAAAAAAGCTCATCAAATACTTTGGGACTACAACTGAAACAGCTAAAAATTACAGGACACAGCATTTTCATTCACAGCAACCCACCAAGTTTGTAAAGGCTTAAATCTGCCGGCTGGCAGAACCCACCCAAACTTGTTTCCACTTCCATTCATAGGAAGCAGAGTAGCACTGAAGTCAGGGGTTGGTGAGCCCAATAGAGAGTGGAGCCAGTGAAGGGCCCTTCATTAATCCACAGTCAGTGCTGGGAATGAGATCCCCCACCCCACAGGAAGGGTGCGAACAAATGGGTGCCATGTTGGAATCAGGCAGGAGGAGCCTAAACTGGGAGCAACAGTGACTTCAGTTGGTTCCTCCCTCCCAAGAGCAGATTCATGGGATTTGCTTGGACTGGGCCGTGCCCCTGGCTGGGACACAATGAGCCATCCCAAATCAATTCCCTTGACCTAGCATGCACTAACCAGGTGAAGGCATCTGAAGTTTGGCTGTGTAGGGAGGGGCAGGCAAATACAGCCACTGCTTATACCTTAGTGACAAGAGCAGGCAGAAGAGAGCAGACTTCCCTTGCCAGCATGCTTCGGAGGAAATGTGGCCAACAGGGAAGGGGGCTGGGACCTGCACTGTAACCCATGTGGAGGAAGCCAGGGCCATGACAGGGGAGAGAGGCAGGAGGAGGCCTCCAGCCCAGAACCCTGAGAGCACTGATCCAGGAGAAGGAAAAACAAGGGGGCCTGAGGGCAGTAAACATGCAACATCAGATATGGCTTCAATGGACATTAAGAGATATCTTTGGGACCTTGTAGATGAGCTCAAAACTGAAATATTAAATCAGGTAAAGCAAGATATAAGCAGAGTAATTAAAGAAATGGTATCAGGAAGCATCTCTCAGGATGATACAGATAGAAGAATGGAGGAACACAAAAAAATGAGAGAAACATTCGATAAAGAATATAAAGGAAATATAGAATACATGAAGCAGATTCAAAGAGACTACCAGGAAATTAAAAATTCCATTGAAAGCTGGCAAAACTCCTTAAAAGAAACTAATTAAAGCACACAAAATTGTCACTCAAGGAATGAGAGTACAAACAGATCTGTTCAACAATACAACAAGAACTAGAAATATGGATATCAATCCCACACACCTAAATACACATGCAGCTATATCTTTTACAGTGCTTCCTATTTCCTCTTTTTTTACAATAGCAATTATATATTTATAAAATTTTATTTAAAGAGAAGAAAAAACAGAAAAAAGTGTAGCAACAATACAGAATTCTAAAAGAAAGAAAAAAAAGGAAAATGAAAAAAGCCCCATCAAGAAATCAGTAATTTATAAATTCCATACTGTCATCCTGGATGTAGTTGTTCAAGTTACAAAGTTAAAGGGTACATAGTAAACATTCAAACAGTCAGACTACAAACAGTTCTGCTCAAAGATCCAACAAAGATTCAGCAATATGGTCATCTATTTTACACACTCAAACATACATGACGTTATATCCCTTAGAGCACTTTCTTTTCCTCTCTTTTTTAAAATAGCAATTACACATTTTGGTTTTATTACACTTGTAGTTCTTATTTATTATTTATACTAGAGACACAATGTGGTATTTATAAATATGATTCTTATTTATTTCACTAATGAGGATAATATCAAGTTGTCTGCATTTACCTATGAAGGCCTCAAGATCATCCTTTTTTATAGCTGAGTGATATTCCATTGTATAAAAATGCCACATCTTTTTCATCCACTCTGCAGTTGATGAGCATCTTGGTTATCTCCAGGATTTAGTTATCACAAATTGTGCAGCTATGAACATGGGTGCACATATACCACTGTGATATGAACTTTTCAGTTCTTTGGGGAAAATACCCAGCACGGGAATAGCTGGATTGAATGGGGCTTCCACTCCTAGTCTTCTGAGAACTCTCCATATGGATTTCCATAATGGTTGCACCAGTCTACATTCCCACCAAAAGTGGAGCAGTGTTCCTTTTCCCCCACAGCCTCACCAACATTTGTTATCAGTTGATTTATTGATGGCAGCTATTCTTTGCAGAGTGAGGTGGAATCCGAATGTTCTTTTAATTTGCATTTCTCGAATGACCAGTGATGGTGAACATTTCTTCATGTATTTACTTGCCATTTGTATATCTTTCTCTGAGAACTGTGTGTTCATCTCAGATGCCCATTTTTGGAGAGGGTCTTTGAATTTGGGGGGCTTGATGTTTTTCAATTCTTTATATATTCTGGACACAAGTCCTTTGTCTGAGGGGTTTCTAGCTAAAATTCTTTCCCTCTTGTGTGTTTTCTTTTAACCTGGTGTTTATATCCTCTTCATTTTCCAATTTCCATAGGTCCATTAATTCATTGATATAAGAAAAATTATCAAGAACCTCATGTCACACAACTACTTAGTTTAAGAATTGAACAAACTGTGAACCAAGGATGCATCTTAGAATACTAATAACAAAATAGTAACCAGCTGCTATTTATTGGACATTTCTATTCCAAGTATTCTTTGGAACGCTCATCTGATCTTCGCCACAGCTATGTGACAAATAAGTACAATTTTCTCCCATTTCACAAATGAAGAATCACCACATTTTGAAATTGACTTGCACAAAAATTATACACTGCAAATATAGAATTCAATCCATCTGGTATGGCTCTAGTGTATAAATTTCTCAATTAAATATGCAAAATAAAACCCTATCCAATTCCAACTACCTACTCTTTCTACTGAAGCTACCTGATCACAATTTGGGATGGAAAATTCTACAGAAGAGTATAGAGAAAGAATTTTGAGCTATAAAGTAGCCAAGTGATCACCAAGTCTGATTGCCAGAATATCACAGATATGTTGCTATGATTAAACATCTTTATTTTTTATTTAAAGAGAAAAATCATGCAAAAGTTAGAGATAATATGGAATTTCAAAAAACAAAAAAATGTAAGAAATCACTGCATGATAAATTACACATTGTTCTCTTAGAAATAATTGTTCAAGTTACAAAATTAAAGAATACAAAGTAGGTATTCAAACAGTGAGACTGTTAACAGTTATGCATCCATGAGTCTCTACATGTATTTCTATCCTTTCTGTATTAGAGGGAAAACAAAACTTAGCAAGACAAAACAAAACATATTCCTATAAAAACATGAAACCAATATCTCTTATAAAACCACAGTACAAGGTGATTTACAATGATTACTGTGTTGTCCCTTATTATTTTCAATAGAATAGTCTATATCATCGGACATAATTCAATATCACAGTATAATTGAATATAGCAGTACATAACAATATTAGTAAAAATAAAACATTGTAGACAGTACAAAACTTCAAAGGCAGGTAATAATCAAACCACAATGTATATTCTAGTGAATCTTGTCATCTTCACTGTAGTTCCCTATACTCTCAGACTTGATACTATCAATCATAACAGCTTTGAATAAAATCTATCAATACAAAACAGCAATCTAACAAACCAGATTCGATTATGATCAGTCATGATAAAACAGTGTAGTTTACATAGAGATTTAGATTAAGTTAATAGGAAATTAACAACAAGTACCTTACTATATCCTGCTATTTTCAGGATAACTGTCTGTGCCCTCAAATCTAGTACAAGTAGAATGATGAACAGAATATAATACATTGAAGCAGAGTAGTGTGATTAATGTGTGTTTTAAATCCTGGTGCACTATTAATAATATAGCATATCAAGGCCATTTATGTTAGAGTTTCTAGTTATCCTTCTCTGCCTCATTTCTGCTATGCTATTTTTCTGCCTTTGCCTACATTTCTCCTTCATTCTACTGCCTGCCCCACTCATTGAGAACTTTCTGCCACTGTTCCTAAAATCTTGGTATTATTTTCTCTCTCTAGAATATCCTTCAGTATTCTCTGTATGCTTGGATTGATGGTCACAAATTCCCCCAGTTCCTCTTTTCATGGAAGCATCTTGTTTCTCCATTAATTTCTAGTGACAGTTTTGCAGGGTACATCAATCTGGGCTGGAGGTTATTTTCCTTCAGGGCTTGGAATACTTTGCTCCAAGCTCTTCTTGATCTGATGATCTGTGTCAAGAAGTCTGCTGTGATGTTGATGGGCTTTCCTTTATAGGTAATCTGTTTTTTTTCTCTGACAGCTTTTAATATTCTGTTTTTATATTGAATTTCATGTATCTTGATTATTATATGTCTGGCTGTAACTCTGTTTTGGTTGTAGGTGGTTGAAGTTCTGTATGCCTCACATAACCAAGTGCCATTTTCTTTTCCCATTCTTGGGAATTTTTCCTTAATTATTTCCATGAATAGCCTTTCTAATTTGCCTGTTTGTATTCCTGCTTCTTCATTCACATTTCTTATTCTTAAATTATAGATTCTCTCATCATCTTCTAGCCTTTGTATCATTATTGCCTGTTTCTTTGTTATTTTTAAGAGATATTTCCTTTCATGATAGCACATGGCAAACTTGTCTTTATTTTTGTAGCCTATCCTTAGTTTCTTTTAAGGATTTTTGCCAGCTTTCAATGGAGTTTTTAATTTCCTGGTAATCTCTTTGAATCTGCTTCATGTCTTCTATATTTTTGTTATATTCTTTATCAAATGTTTGTCTCCTTTTTTTGTGTTCCTCCCTTCTTCTGTCTGTGTCTTCCTGAGAGATGCTTAGCATTTCTTTTATTAATCTACTTATGTCTTGCTTTATCTGATTTAACATTTCAGCTTTGAGCTCATCTACCAGGTCCCAAAGATGTCTCTTAATGTCCATTGAAGGCACTTCTGATGTTGCATGTTTGCTGCCCTCAGTCTCTTTTGTTTTTCCCTCTCCTGGATCAGTGTTCTCAGGCTTTTGGGGTGGGGGCTTTTTCTTGTTTCTGTCTCTTGTCATGGTTTTGGTTTCTTCCATACAGTTGTATAGTGGAGGTCTCAGCCCCTTTCCTTGTTGGTTATGGTTCTTCTAAATCACAGTGGTGAGGGATTTTTTCCCTTTCCTGTTTGCTCTTGTCACTGAGGTGTAAGCATGGGCTGTGTATTCTGGTCCCTCCCCACCAGGCCAGTCAAACTTGAGGGGCCTTCACCAGTTCAGTGTGTTCTAGGTGTAGGGAATCAGTTTGGGATGGCTTATTGGGTCCCAGCCAGGGCCGTGACCCAGGCCAAGCAAATCCCATGAATGTGCTCTGGGGAGGGAGCAACCAATTGAAGTCACTGTTGTTCCTAGGTCAGGCTCCTCCTGCCCAATTCCAACAAGTCACTCATTTGATCACACTCTTCCTGTGGGGGGGTGTCTTATTCCCAGCACTGACTATGGATTAATGAAGGTCCCTTTGTCAGTTCTATTCTCCATTGGGCTCACCAACCCCCGACTTCAGCACAGCTGTGGCTCCTGTGAGTGGCAGTGGGAATGAGTTTGGGCAGCTCTGCCAGACAGCGCAAATTCAGGAGGCTTTGTGCATCACAGCATAAAGTGCCATGTCTGGTAATTGTAGCTGTTCCAATTGTAACCCCAAGACTGCATGTTTGATAAGCCTTTTTGGTTTTAATTTCTTCCTGTGTCAAGATCCATCTCCCTCTGTCTGGATGTTTTATTCTGACATATAAGTTGTTTCTCCTGGGAGGTTTTGTATTTTTTTGCTTACTGATTGGCTATCTTTAGCTCCTCCAAATGTCTTTATTTTTATACTTCCTCCATCAGCAGCATAGTAATTTCCTGATGGTGGCTATATCTGGCAGGGTTCTTAAAAATAATCAATAAGTACTAACTCTGGCTGATTTAACCAAGAAAATATTTTTTAAAATACTGAGCAAGAATTTATTAATTTTCTTAGGCATAGTTACAGTATTACAGAATATATGTCTTATTTTAAGGTAATCAGTGAAATGGTGTGATGTATCATTCTTGCTTTGAAATATAAGTAAACAATAAAATAAGGAAGCAGGATAGGACAAAATAAGAATGGCAAATTGTAGTAGGTACATAATGACTACTTATTCCTAGTCTTTGTTTTTCTCAAAAACACTTAAAATACAAAAGGATGATATATTTGGAAGATAAAGTAGATGTAGTTTTCCTTAGTGCTCTAAGTACAGTTAAAAATCTTAACCATAGAGTAAAAATACTCTAAAAATTAAAGAAAAGTAAATGATATTGGAAGACAATTTGAGGCATGGGGAACAATAAAATGATGAGGTCTCTGGGTTTCTTTATTGCCTCTTATATTCCAGATGTGGGACTGAAGAATTAAGAAATTCAGAAAAGTCACTAAATGGCAGAGGGAAAAAGCTCCAACCACAGCCTGTTTTCCCTAGCCAAAGACAAAGAAAGGGGTACATTAGAAAGAAATTTTTTATAAAATTCCTGTAGCCAAATGATCACAAAAAGCTATGTAGTAGTCCTATATTTATTTATAGCAGAAAGGGATCAATATGGAATCTAGAATTCTACTCCTGAAAGGTTGCAAAGAGGGATCAAAACATTACTTATGGGATGACATCAGAGAAGGAAAAAGAGCATCCAGAACTCTCATTCCCATTAATCAGCAATAAGCACACTGCTGTGGGTCCCGAGAGACAAGAGATTCAAAACTCCCATGTTCACCCAGAAGCAGTGATAAAAGCCATCTCCCTCTACATGTTAACAAAAGCCAAGTGAGGGGCTTGGACTTCTACCATCAACTGGAAGAAATGAGGCCATAGCCACTGCTTCCCTTAATGGAGCAATATTAATGAAACTCACACAAAATGGGTTTAAGATACAGAACCTCTATTCCATAATATAAAATTTTGCAACTTTTAATTTTAAAAATCAAACTATGAATAATCAGCAAATCATGCAGGGAGGAGTGGTGCGAGCCAAAGTCTTGCATAGTGAACTCCACCTAGATGTTCAAGCTCGGCACCTCACTCAGAAACTGGTAGGGCCCCACCCATTGCCTACAATTATCCAGGAGATTTGGTAGGTCTTTTAGGTCCTGACTGGGCCCTGCACAGTGACCTCAAATGCAGAGCAACTGCCTGCAGAGTGGCATGAGCCAAAGTCCTGCATGGTAAACTTCACCTAGCCATGCAAGCTTGGTATCTCACTCAGAACCTTGTAGGGCACCACCCAGCCCTAAAAACAGTAAGAGGCCTGTGGTAGGTTGATTAGGTCCTGGTTGGGTCCCACCCAGTGGCCCCAAGTGGCAGGGAAATTGCATATGCTGATTAGCATGACGCAAAGGTATGCATAGTGACTCCACCTAGACATGCAACCTCGGCACCTCTCTTGGAAACTGGTAGGGCCACAACCAGTGCCCCCAAACAGCCAAGGGCCTGTGGTATGTCACTCGGGTCCTGGCTGGGCCTTACTCAACAACCCTGATTTACAGGGGAACTGCCTGCACTGAATGGCACAAGCTGAAGGCCTGCACGGCAAACTCCAACTAGCCCTACAAGCTTGGCACCACAGTCAGAACCTGGTAGAGCCCTGCCCAGTACCCACAAACAGCCAAGATCTTTGGTAAGTTGCTCGGGTCATGGCTGGACCCTACTCAGCAACCCTGAGTGGTAAAAGAACCACCTGTACTCAGTGGCTAGAGCCAAAGACCTAAACAATGAATTTCAATTAGGTATGCAAGCTTGGCAACTCAGAACCCGGTATGGCCCTGCCCAGTGTCCCCAAATAGTTGGGGAACTTTGGTGCACTTTGTAGAATGAGCTGAAGGCCTGCATAGCATACACCATCTAGCTATTAAGCCTTGGTACACCACTTAGAACCTGGTAGAGTCCCATCCAGCAACCTCAAGCAGCCAGAGAGCTTCAGAGTACCACGTGGGGTGGGCTGCAGATCCACCTAGTGTACTCTTCCCATTTGAGGAGCCTTGGAATGCTACTACAGACCTCATAAGTTCTGCCTAAAGTCTCCTACTCAACTGGACAAACTCTCTGCAGTATATATAGATATTGTTAAACCCAGGAAACAATTGAGACTTTGTATTCAGCTTCCCCAAGGAAATACAGGAAAATGACAAAATAAAGAGCAAAATGCAATATCAAACCTCCTTCCTATCCCAAACAAGTCTAGGAGATATGGGCATATAAAAAACTGTAAGTTCTCCACCTTAAACTTCTGAAATGATAGCAACTGAAGTAAATAAACAACTCCATTAAGCTGTATAGGAACTCATATCAGAAATAATCTTTCAGGTAAAAGAAGAAATGATAACCATAATAAAAGAAATGTTGAATATATCTAAAGAAGACATAATTTAAAAATTTAGCAATGCAAAAAGATAGAAACATTGAATGAACAATATAAGAATGCAAAAAAATATATGAAAGAGATTCAAAGAGATATCCAGGATATCAAAAATTCTGTCAAAAGCTAGCAAAACTGCTTCCATGAATGTGAGAACAGACTTTTAGACCTAGAAGACAAGATTTCAGCTAGTGAACAAGAAAGGAAAGATCTTTTAAAAATAACAATTTAACAGTTGCAAGATGATGAAAAAACAATATAAGATTGATAGATGTAAATGAAAAAGAAGGCGTGAACAAAAATTATATCAAAAGATTATTTACAGAACTAAGAGCAGGATAATTCCCAAACATGGGAAAGGAAACTGACATGCAGGTAAGTGAAGCATATAGAACTCCAATTAGCCATAACCAAAATAAATCTACACCAAGACATATAGTAACCAACATCCCAGAAATTCAACATAAAAACAGAATATTAAAAGTAGTTAGAGAAAAGAGAAAGATCACCTATAAAGGAAAGCCCATTAGAATCACACGAGGTCCCTCAACACAATGAAGTCAAGAAAAGCATGAAGTATTTCAAATCCTAAAGGAAAATGACTTCCAACCCAGATTGATGTACCTTGTAAAACTCTCCTTCAAAATTTAAGCTCATGTCTGCAAAAACCAATTCCACAAAGAATACTGAAAGATACTCTACATAGACATAAAAATAACTATGACTCCAAGAACACCAATAGAAAAAAGTCATTAAGCAAAGCAAGCAATTAAACAAAGGGAAAATATAAACAAGAAGGATAATATGACAAAAATGATAAAGAAGAAAGTTAGTATGATAAAAATGAGTCAATATATATCGTTTATAACCATTAACATAAATGGCCTTAATTTACCAATTAAAAGAAAGAGACCAACAGAATTGATCAAGAAACAAATCCAAACATATGATGTACACAAATCCATGTAACCCAAAAGGAAATTCATAGACTGAAAGCCAAAGGATGGAAAACTATCCTTCATATAACAGGGACCCCAAAAACAAAAAAGCAGGGGTAGCCATTCTGTTTGTAGACAATGTGCAAATGCAAGAATGATCAGAAGATATAAAGAAGGTCACTACATACTAGTTATGAGAAAACTTCAAGAGGAAGAGATAACAATCCTAAATATATGTACACCAAATATAGGAGCACACAGCTATGTAAAACAAATATGAAGAGAAATAAAAACTCAAATAAGCAAGAATACAATTACAATTGGACAACTTAACACTCCATTGACACAAATTGACAGAGCAACTAGATAGAAAATCAGAAAAGAAATAATAGAACTGAATCAAACTTGTGAACAAATGGACTTTAGGACATGTACAGAGTGTTCCACCCAACAAAATCAGAATATGCATTCTTCTCAGCTGCACATGGGACAGTCTCTAAAATAGACCATGTACTAACCTATAGAACATACTTAAGCAAATGCAAAAGAATCAAAATTCTTTCATGCATAATATCTGATCATAGAGTGATAAAACTGGAAATTAATGATAAAAAACTACAAAACTCCATAAACACATGGAAATTTAATAATAAACTCCTGAACAATGAATGGATCACAGAGGAAATTAAAGGAGAAATTAAACAATATCTGCAAGCAAACAAAAATACAAGTACAAATTACCAGAACCTATGGATGCAATGAAAGCAATCCTCAGGGCAAAATTCAGTGAAGTGACTTCCCACATCAGGAAAACAGAATGAACACAAGTAAACAACCTGATGCTACACCTCAAATATCTAGAAAAAGAAAAGCAAGTCAAGCCCAAAGTCAAAACAAGGAAGGAAATTATGAAGATCAGAGCAAAGATGAATGCAATAGAGACTACAAAAGCAATACAAAGAATTAATGAGTCTAAGAGTTTGTGTTTGAAAGAATAAATAAAATTGATAAGCCCCTAAACAACCTTATTTTAAAAAGGGAAGAAAAAACTCAAATTCATGCAATAAGGAATGAAAAGGGTGAAATCATTACAGACCATGTGGAAATACAGACGATCATCAATATCTACTTTGAAAATCTTTACTCTCATAGGTTCAATAACAGAGAAGAAATGGACAGATTCTTAGAAATATATGAATTATCAAAGTTGATCAAGATGTAAAACTGCTGAACAATGCAATTTTAGTTAATGACATTGAATATGTAATTAGAATCTTACCAACAAAGAAAAGGCCTGGTCCTGATGGATTAACTGCTGAATTCTAAAAGAAATTCAAGGAAGACTTAATGCCAACACTCCTCAAACTCTTCAATGAAATTGAAAGTGAGACAATTCTGTTCAACTCATTCCTGGAAGCAAGTATTGTCCTATTACCAAAACCAGTGAAAGACCAACCCAAAAAAGATATCTACAGGACAATATAAGTAATGAACATAGATGCAAAAGTCTTCAGTAAAATACTGGCAAACAGAATGCAGCATGTCATGAAGAAGATTATATACCATAACCAAGTAGGAATCTTCCCATGAATACAGAGATGATTCAACATATGCAAATCAATAAATGTAATATACCATGTCCATAGAGGCATAGACAAGAATCACATGATCATTTGAATAGATGCATAAAAAACTTTTGATAAGGTCCAACACCATTCATGATAAGAACCCTATGGAAAATTGGAAGAGATGATCTCTACCTCAACCAGTTAAAAGCCATCTATGACAAACCAACAGCCACCATCACATTAAATGGTCAAAAAAATGAAAGTTTTCACTCTAAAATCAGGAACAAGACAAGGATTTTGGTTATTAACACTCCTATTGAATATAATGCTGGAAACATTGTCCAGAGCAATTATACAAGAGAGAGAAATAAAATGAAAAAGGATAGGAAAGTAAGAAGTTAAAGTATCGCTATTTGCAGATGACATTATAGTCTACACAGAAGACCCCCAAAACTCCATTGAAAGACTTCTAGGTGAAATAACCAAATTCAGTTATGTAGCTGTATACAAATTCAATACTCAAAAAATCAATAACCCTCCTGCACACAAACAACAAACTCACTGAGAGAGAAAGAAGAAAAATCACACCCTTCACAATACTATCCAAAAAATGAAATAAATAGAAATCAATCTACCAAAGGAATCAAAAGACCTATTCAGTGAAAATTATAACACTCTAAAAAAAGACATAGAAGAGGATCTCAGAAAATGGAAAGAGATTCCTTGTTCATGGATAGGAAGAACCCATATTGTGAACATTCTCCCCAAATTGTTAAACAGATTTAGTGCAGTTCCAATGAAATCATGTAAGAAAACCTATAAGCACAGGAAAAGAATGACTTTGGGTACTTCACTTAAAACAGATACAAAAGTCAATTCAAGATCCTGCTTTCAATAATTTTGTAAATACCCCCAGATGTGTGATTGTTAGAAAATATTGTCATTCTATTTTTTATCTTTTAAAGGAATCTTTATATCCTTTTCCATAGCATCTGTACTAATTTTACAGTGCCTGGGATATAGCTCAGTAGCATAAGTGCCTGCCTGGCAAAAACAAGGTCTTGAGTATGATTCACAGTTGCTAAAAAATCCCACTTTTTTGTACTATTTTATATTCCCACCCATAATGCAGCTTTTAAAATATCTCCATCTTCTCACAAATACCTATTACATTCCAGTGTTTTAATTGTAGTCATCTGAATCACAGCTGACTTCTCAGCACAAACTCTCAAGCCAAGGAGAACTTGGAATGAAGTATTTCAGCTTCTAAAGGGAAATAATTTTCAACCCAGATTTATGTATCCTGAAGAATTATCTTTCAAAATTGATGGATAAATAAGATACTTCCATGTCAAGGAAAATAAGAGGAAATTTATGACCACCACACTAGCACTCCAAAATGTTCTGAAGGACATTCTAGAAAGAGATAATAAGGACTACAGTTCCATGAACCCCAATAGAATGAATCCACCTTGGAAGGTAAACAATAACAATATGTAAATGTAAAAAAAAGAAAAGATAAGGACCCAATAGACTAACTTATTTTATCAGAAGTTAAAGGAAAAGGACACTTATAAAATTTATTCCATTAAGCCAGAAATACCCTACAATACAGAGCTGGATAAGGACTTAACAAAACATGTTGCAATCCAATTTCCTTGCTGATGTAGATAAAAAACCTTCAGTAAGATATTTGCAAACAGAATTTAACAAGTCATAAAAGACCATATACTACAACCTCATCAGATTTATGCAAGGGATGCTGATGTGGTTCAATGTATATAAATCAATAAATATAATACATCACACAAATAAAGTCAAAGACAAAAATTACATGAAAATCTCATTAGATGAAGAAAAATATTTTGACAAAATTCACCACCTCTTCATGGGAAAGAACATAATGAAAATGGTTATAGAAGGACCTTGCTTCAAACTAATAAAAGCCATATATTTCAAACACACAGCTAACATTGTACTGAATGAAGAAATACTGAAAGTCTTGAATCCAAAATCAGGAAGAGTATTCACTCTCACCACACGTGTTAAACATAGTGATTAACACTTTTAAGGAGAAAAATAAGGCAAGAGAAAGATATAGAAGGGAGAAGAATGGAAAAGGAAGAGGTCAAATTATCCCTTTATGCAGATGATACGATCTATATATGTATGACTCAAAAATGGCTTCCAGGAAGATGGAAGAGCAGAAAAAGCAGCAAATCAGCCTCGCAGAGATAAGAAACCCTGACACTATACTATAACAAATTGAGAAAGAAAAAGATAGAGGTGGATCCCCAGGTCCCATGAAGTTTCGGCAGGGAGAATTGGAGCCCACAGGGAAGTGAATACACAGAACTCAATGCAAAAAGTAAGTATCAAGCTGTATTTTTTCCCTTATTCCCAGCTTCTGGCATGAGAGAGGAAGTTCAAACCTACAAAGTCACCTGAAGGCAGGTGACCCCAGAGGATGCCAAAGAAGTTGACTCCAGAGGCCTATGTGGAGAGATGCACCAGTGGAAGAGAGGAGTGGATGATATGAACTGTAAAAGCTAGTAAGTGACTCCAGTCCAAGCATCGCAAATCTTGTGCTTGGCAAGGAGCCATTTTAGGGAAGGGTCAACTGAACCAAGGATTTGGAGCAGCCACAGGTTAACTTCAGCTCCAGGCTTCCAGTGAATGAGTAAGACACAACCCCAGGAGACATCCAAAGTCAGGGAACCAGGAAGTGACATTAAGAGTGTTGTAGGCTAATAAATTCATGTTCCAATCCTACGATAAGAGGACAGGATCAGCCTAAATTTCAATGGAGTTGAAAATACCAGACTCAGCACTCCTACCTAATTCTACTATAGGCTTGATTAGATCATTGAGCATAGATCTGGTGTTTGTATTTCTCATGTACTTACTAGTGAGAGCAGAGGCATTCCCTGAACTGTACATTGCCACAAAAATGTACACGTACAGAAGATAATCACAGTTTGAAATCACAAAGAATTTTCTTTTTGCTTTTCTCTGTTTTCCCCTTTTTTCTTGATAGCTTTGGTTTTTCATGAGTATGAATATTGTTATTAGTTCTTTGTTTAGTTTACTTCTTGTTTTTATTTTCTTTCTTCATTGTTTTCTGTAGTCTTCACCATTTTCCCACAACCTTGGATAATCTTCCTTTGGACTTAAATCTTGTTTCAAATCATTTTTCATCTTTTAGTTCTCAATTTTTTCTGTTATCCCTTTTAAATTTTCTCCATAGAGGATAAAATTGCTCTATTGAAGGGATATTCACTATATATTTTTTTCTTATTTGTTTCAGAATTCATTATATACCTATAAGTCTTGTAATTATGGTAAAAGTTGGCAAATTAACAGTTACACTGTTTGTCATTTACTAGACTATGCTTGATGCTATTGTTATTGTTGATTGTGCTATTTTGTCCAATGTACTATACTTGTGATCAGTTGTCCTTGATGTTATGCAAATACTAGATAGTCTGGAGGTCATAATACCATAATGCAGTATGAAGAACTGGGTGTTAGGTCAAATAGCCATCAACTTCTCATCCACAATAAATTGAAGTGGCAGGATCTTGAGACAGACTCAAAAGCCAAAAGCCAGCTACACTTACAAGACATCTCTGAAAGCACCTACTACCTAATGAGGTCTTGATGCTAGTAATAGAGGAAGTTGAATTATCATTATTTGAAGATGACATGATACTCTACATAGAAGATGCCCCAAAAATCCATTGAAAGACTTCTAGATGCAATAGCCAAATTGAGTAATATAGCTGGGCAACAAAGGCAAGGCAGGAGGCATCACTATCCCTGACTTGAAGTTATACTACAATGCTACTCTAATAATAGCATGGTACTAGAATAAAAACAGACAGGAAAATCAGTGGAATTGATTAGAAGATATGACCACAACTGCAAACATGCTCAGTCACCTTATCTTTGATAAAGTTTCCAAACACATTCACTGAAAGATAGCCTTTTTAATAAGTGGTGCTGGAAAAACTGGCATTTCATGGGCCAAATACTAAAACTAGACCCATGCCTGTCATCATGAACTAAACTAAAGTCAAAATGGATCAAATATATACTTATTAAAACAGCAACACTAAATCTACTGAAAGACAAAGTAGGTAGAAAACTTGAATACATAGGGGTCAGCAGAGAATTCATAAACAAAAATCAAACTGCATGGGAAATACTTCCCAGAATCACCAACTGGGATCTCATCTTATGAAAATGTTGTTGCATGTCAAATGAAATCTTCATCAGAGTGAAGAGAAAATGCACTAATTGGGAAGGACATCTCAGTCAACTCTCTCTCAAAGGACTTCTATCTAGAACATATAAAGAGTTTTAAAAAATCAGGCCCCCTAAATTCAAAGACCCAACTCAAAGATAGGCATCTAGATGAATACACACTTCTCAGATGTAGAAATACAAATGGCAAATAAATACATGAAAAAATGTTCAGCATCATTGGTCATTAGAGAAATGCAAATTGAAACAAGATTGGGATTACATCTCACTCCAGAAATATTGGCCAAGATCAAGAAAACCACCAATAACAAATGCTGAAGAAACTGTGAGGAAAAGTAACACTTCTGCATTGTTGGTAAGAGTGTGTGTTAATCAGTGTCAAGGTTCCTCAAAAAGCTGGGATTGGAAGCCCCATTTGAACTATCTATTCCACATTGGGACATATTCCTAGAAGAACTGAAAACATCATACCACAGTGGAATAAAGATCTAAATATTAAACAGAAACAGTCTGCTGGAAGAAAAAAATTGTTAAAAATTGTAAAATTCTAAAAGACACAAATGTAGGTAAACACCTTATGAACTAAAACTCAAGAACTATCACAAATAATCTACCAAGGACCCTGGGCAATATCCCCCCATCTGCCTACATGAGGGTTATGATGAAAAGATGAAATGAGGAAAAGACAAATTTAGTGATGTGTGACAGGAGGACTGGGAGGTCAATGCCTCAGGATGACCAAAGACAAAAAAACTCCAAATTAGCCACTATTTATTGGGTTTATAAAATAACTGGAGGGATTACTGGATGATTCAAAGGGTGGTGGTGACCATGACCTTATGATAATTAGGATCTTTACATTGATGAGGATGGTGAGGAGAGATGGCAGGTTAAGGAGCTTATCCTTTCTCCAAGGTGAAACCTTATTACTACTCGAGTTCTCAAGAAACCAGAATGTCTCAAGAAACAAGACTGGTGCAATCTTGCCCTGGGGTATCACAGTAGAATGTGACAATTGAGGCCTCAACCATGACTAAAGGAATGCAGTATTATATTTCTGCATACCATAGCAGGCCCACATGTCAAGCCACTAGTGCTTCTACAAGCCATAGTTATAATTTAAATATGAAATGATTTTCCCACAATTATATAAGGCCCTTGACAAGAATCAATAATTGGGATCACATCATATTAAAAAAAAATGTTTGAAGAGCAAAAGAAAACCACCAACACAATGATAAGATTACCCACAGTATGGGAACTAGTTATTCCTCAGGCAAAGAATCAATATCTAGAATATATAAAGAACTCAAAAAATAAGAACTCTCCCAAATTTAGAGACCTAATCTAAAAATGGGAATCTCAAGTGAATACACACTTCTGAAATGAAAAAATACAAACAGAAAATAAATATATGAAAAACTGTTAAACATCAGTAGCCATTTGAGAAATACGCATTAATATAACACTGAGATTTCATCTCACTCCAGAAAGAATGTCTATTATCAAGAAATGTGCTGGCAAGGCTATGGGAATAAAAGAATCCTTCTTCACTATTGTGGCAATTGTAAACTGGTACAACCAATATGGAGATTCCTCAAAACATGAACACTAAACTCCAGCTATTCTCCTTGGTATCTTCCCAAAAGAGTTATACACATTATACAACAGTAATACATACTCATCTGTGTTTATAGTAGGACAATTTGGAATGGCTAAATCTTGAAAATAGCTCAAATGCCTATCAACAGATGAATGAGCAAAAATGTAGTTTTTATACACAATGGAATATTACTCAACCATAAAAAGGTTAAAGTTAAGACATTTTAGGTAAATAGATTCACCTTGAGACCATAATTTTTTTTATTTAAAGAGGAAAAAAACAAAACAGAAAAAGGGGTAGAAATAATACAGAATTACAAAAAATTAACACTAATAAATCACTAGTTGGTAAATTAGATATTGTCATCTTAGTAATAGTTTTTCAAGTCACAAAATTAAAACATAGAAAGTGGACAAACAGTGAGAATGCAAATCATTCTGTTCAATGATCCAACAAAAACTTAGTAATATGGTCATCTATCTTACACACTTAAACATACATGCAGTTATATCCTTTAGAGAAATTTCCTCAGCTTTCTTTTTTATAATAGCTATTACTCATTTTGGATCTTATTATGCCTACAGTTTTTATTACTTTTTACACCAGAGAGACAATGTGGTATTTATAAATATGATTCTTATTTATTTCATTTATGAGGATAGTCTCCTGTTGCCCTTGAGACTGAAATAACTGAAACAAGTCAGACACATACAAATACTGCATTATTTCTCTTGTGTGAAAATTGGAAAGAGTAAATAAGGACCAAAACAGATGAGAGATGTTGAAAATTCAGAAGAAAATGTTCAAATGAGAAGAGGAACAATGTAGGAGTGAGGGAAGGAATGAAAGGAAATGAAAAGAAAATAGAAGAAAAATGGAAACAAAGCTTTTGTGAATAAAGAAAGGAGGAAGTATTGAACAGAGGGTAATGGTGAAAACAAGAAAAATCAAGACATTATGTGCAGGTATAAACTCCCTATAATGAATGTGATCATTATGCATATGTAAAATGTACCAATAAGCTTAATTAGCTAAAAATATGGAGGGAAATAAGTGTTGAATGAAGGGAAAAGGGGCAAAAGGAAAAAATCAAGATGTATTACATACAGCTATACATTCCCGGTGATGAATGTAATCATTATGTATATCAAAAGAGTACCAACGAAATTAATTCTTAAAAAAAGTCAAAAACTACACCAGAAGACAAAGTTAACCAAAACCAGCAAAGAGGCAGGATACAAAATCAATGCACAAAAACAAGGACATTTTATTTTATTTTTTTATTTTAAAGAGTAGAAAGCATGAAAAAAAAACAAAAAAACTCAAAACAATAGTGATATAGGATTTCAAAACAAGATAATGGGAATTAAACAATGATTGTTATAAAGGTCACAGAAGCCCGCTTCAGGCGTAAGCTGCCTAGACCCTCCCTTTTGGGCCCAACCTGCCACCAGGAACATCACGGAAGGCTGCCCAAGGTTGAAAACTGTCCTGGACTGCTTCTGTTGGGTCCGCCCTCCCACCTGGAATATCAGAAGACCTCAGTGGGCTCCAGTCAGTGTGAAAAACTTGGAACTTCACTCCCAGGTGGCAAACCTTGTGCTTCAACAGGTGAACTGTGTCACTGTGGTGAGTATGCCCCTAAAATAGAGGTGTACAGTGGATAAATAGCACCAGTAGTAAAACCCCCTCCAACTAACTGTAAGAATTGGTGAGTCTGAAAAGAGTGTGGGTGACCACCTCCCACACATAGAAAACAGGCAGAGTGAAAATCACAAAATGAAAAAGCAAAGTGCAGTCTCAAACATGTAGTTCACCAAAAGCAAGTACAGGAGACATTAAAATAGAGGACCCCAAAAGTAACACCAGGAATCTCTGAAAAGATAGTGAAGTGAAATAAAAAACCAACTCCCACAGGCTATAGAGGAAATCAGTTAGAAGTACTCTCCCATGTAAAGATAGAAATAACAACCTTAGTAAAGGAGTTGTTGAATGCAGCTAAAGAAGAGACAGAGAAAAAAAGTACATGAGCATGGAAAACTGATTGAAACCTTGAATGAACAATATAGAAAACAAGCAGAATTCATGAAACAAACTCAAAGAGACATCTAAGAAACAAAAAATTCTGTTGAAAGCACATAAAACCACCTAAAGGAAGCTGAGGATAGGATTTTGAACCTTGAGGATGGGATCACAATTAGTGATGAGGAAAGGGCAGAACTTTTAAAAATAACAAAGCAGCATGAAATGACAATCCAGAAGCTTCATGATGATGCCAAGAGCAATATAAGATTAATGGGTATTAGCCAAGATATAGGAACCCAGGCAAATGACATACATAAATTATTTACAGAAATAATAGCAGAAAATTTCCCAAACATGAGGAAACAATCTGATATGCAGATAAGTGAGACACATAGAATGTCAAACAGTCACAGTCAACATAAATCCACACCCAGACACATAATAATTAAGATCTCAGACATACAGCATAAAAACAGAATATTAAAAGCTGTCAGAGAAAAGACACAACTCACCTATCAAGGAAAGCCCATTAGAATCATGGCACACTTTTCAGCACAAACCATCAAGTCAAGAAGAGCTTGGAGTGAGGTATTTCAAGCCCTAAAAGAAAACAACTTTCAACCAAGACTGATGTACACAGAAAAACTTTCATTCAAATTTAATGGAGAAACAAGGTACTTCCATGACAAAGAACAACTGAAGAAATTCATGTCCACCAAACCAACCCTAGAAAGAGTACTGAAAGATATACTAGACAGAGATAAAAATGACCACAGTCCCCAAAACAACAACAGAAAGAAACGACCAGGTAGGATAAGCAATCAAATAAGAGGAAAAGCAGAAAAAACAACTGGAACATGACATGGCAAAGTCGCGCCAGTACATATCAGTGATATCCATAAATATAAATGGCCTCAATTCACCTATAAAAAGAAATAGATTGACAGAATGGATCAAGAAACAGGATCCCACAATATGCTGTATACAAGATACACATCTGACCCAAAAGGAAATTCAGATTAAAAGTCAAAGGATAGAAAACAATATTCTGTTTTTATAAGTTTGATATTTCCTTCCATTTTGCTCTACCTGATTGAAAGTACAGCTAATGTGAACAGAACGGGATGTACTATTGTGTCTATTGCTGGTATCCTGGTGAACTGCTGTGAGGTTCTGTGCCAATTTCACCACACTGCCTCACATGGTTTTGTTCTGTCTTGTTCTGCTGTATTTTGCTACCTTAAAAAAAGTAGATAACAAAGTAATAAAATGCCTCCAAAAACCTTGCTACATCAAAGCTGATCCACGGGGCATGGATGAGAAGAAACTCAAAAACAAAGCAACAGAATAATATAAGGTGATTGAAAAGTGAATAACAACAATACAGGTCAGTAAGGTACTGAGCAATCTGAAACAGGATATAACTAAACAAATAATGGACTTAAAAAGTAAAAGGGGAGGAAGACAAGATGGCCAATCAGTGAGCAACAAAAACCAGAGCCTCCTGGGAGAAACAACTCATACGCCAGAATAAAACACCCTGGAGAGACCCAGACAGAGGGAGATGGATCCTCTTGATACAGGAAGAAATTAAAACATAAAAAAGCTCATCAAATATGTCGGGACTACAACTGGAACAGCTGGACACAGTGTTTTCACTGCAACCCACCAATTTTGCAGCCAACTGAATTTGCACCAGCCTGAATATGCCATGGCCAGCAGAGCCACCCAAACTAGTTCCCACTACAACTAATGGGAAGCAGAGCAGTGCTGAAGTTGGGGGTTGTTGAGCCCAACAGAGAGTGGAGCTGGCAAAAGGATTTTAATTAATCCATGGTCAGTGCTGGGATTGGGACACCCCCCCACAGGAAAGGCATGATCAAATGGGTGACATGTTGGAATCTGGCAGGAGGAGACTGAAATGGGAGCAACAGTGACTTCAATTGGTTCCTCCCTCCCCAAAGCAGATTCATGGGATTTGCTTGGACTGGGCCGTGCCCCTGGCTGGGACCCAATGAGCCATCCCAAATTGATTGCCTGTGCCTAGCAAGCACTAACGAGGGGAAGGCCTCTGCAGTTTGGTTGGCCTGGTGGGGAGGGGCAGGTTTAGGCAGCTGCTGTTTGCACTTCAGTGAAAAAAGGAGTCAGGAGATGGGGGAGGACCCTCACAAGCATGCTTCAGAGGAGGTGTGGCTAACAGGAAAGGGGGCTGGGATCTGCACTGTAATCTATGTGGAAGAAGCCAGGACCATGACAGGAGACAGAGACAGGAAGAGACCCCCAGCCCAGAACCCTGAGAGCCCTGATCCAGGAGAGGGAAAAACAAGAGAGACTGAGGGCAGCAAACATGCAACAGCAGGCATGGCTTCAATGGACATCAAGAGATATCTTCAGGACCTTGTAGATGAGCTCAAATCTGAAATATTAAATCAGGTAAAGCAAGATATGAGTAGAGTAACAAAAGAAATGCTATCAGGGAGCATCTCTCAGGAAGATACAGATGGTAGAAGGGAGGAACACAAAAAAAGGAGAGAAATATTTGATAAAGAATATAAAGAAAATATGGAATACATGAAGCAGATTCAAAGAGACTACCAGGAAATTAAAAATTCTATTGAAAGCTGGCAAAATGCCCTAAAAGAAACTAAGGATAGACTATCAAAACTTGAAGACAAGTTTGCAATGTGTGATCATGAAAGGAAAGATCTCTTAAAAATAACAAGGAAACAGGCAGTAACAATACTAAGGCTAGAAGATGACAAGAGAATCTACAATTTAAGAAAAAGAAATGTGAATGAAGAAGCAGGAATACATACAGATGAATTACAAAGGCTATTTACAAAAATAATTAAGGAAAACTTCCCAAGCATGGGAAAAGAAAATAACATTCGGTTTTGTGAGGCATACTGAACCCCAGCCACCTACAACCAAAACAAAGCTACACCCAGACATATAATAATCAAGATACCAGAAATTAAATATAAAAACAGAATTTTAAAAGACATCAGAGAAAAGAAACAGATTACCTATAAAGGTAAGCCCATCAGTATCATGGCTGACTTCTCGACACAGACCATTAGATCAAGAAGAGCTTGGAGTGAAATATTCCAAGCCCTGAAAGAAAATAACCTCCAGCCCAGATTGATGTACCCTGCAAAACTGTCACTAGAAATTAATGCAGAAACAAGATGCTTCCATGACAAAGAGGAACTGGGGGAGTTTGTGACCACCAATCCAACCATACAGAGAATACTGAAGGACATTCTAGAGAGAGAAAAAAATACTAGGATTTTAGGAACAGTGCCAGAAAGGCCTCAATGAGTGGGTCAGGCAGTAGAATGAAGGAGAAAAGCAGACAAATAGGCAGAAAAATAGCATAGCAGAAGTGAAGCAGAGAAGGTTGCCTATAATCTCTAACATAGATGGCCTTGATACACTATATTGTTAATAGTGCACCAGGATTTAAAAATCCACATTACTCACACTACTCTGCTTAGATGTATCATACTCTGTTCCAGTCATTCTACCCGTACTAGACTTGAGGGTACAAACAATAATTCCAAAAATAACAGGATATAGTATGGTAATTATCCTTAATTTCCTATTAAGTCAATCTAAAGCTGTGTAAAACCTACACTGTTTTACCATAACTGATTGTAATCAAATCTGGTTTGTTAGATCACTGTTTTGTAGTGATAGATTTTATTCAAAGCTGTTATGATTGATAGTATCAAGTCTGAGAGTATAGGCAACTGCACTTAAGATGACAAGGTTCACTAGAATATCCACTCTGGTTTGATTATTATCTGCCTTTGAAGTTTTATATTGTCTACAATGTTTTATTTTTTACTAATATTGTTATGTACTGCTATATTCAATTATACTGCTATATTCACTATGCCTGATGATATAGGCAATTCTATTGAACATAATAAGAAACAATACAGGAATCATTGTAGCTCACCATGTACTGTGGTTTTTTATGACTCTTTGGTTTCATGTTTTTATAGGAATTTGTTTTGTTTTGTCTTACTAAGTTTTGTTTTTCCCTCTAATACAGAAAGGATAGAAATACATGTAAAAACTCAAGTATGCATAGCTGTTTACACTCTCACTGTTTGATGTTCTACTTTTTATGCTTTCATTTTGTAACATGAACAACTATTTCTAAGAGGACAATATATAATTTATCAACAAGTGATTTCTTATTGTTTATCTTTTTTTCTGAAATTCTGTATTATCTCTACCCTTTACATACTTTAGTTTCTCTTTAAATACAAATTTAAAACAAAAAATTTTTTTAAGTAAAAGGAAGAAAAGAAAGCGCTCTCAAGGATATAACTGAATTTATTTTTAAGTGTGTAGATTGGTAACCATGTTGTTAAGTTGTCATTGGATCACTGAACTTCTTTGCAACATCACTGATTGAATGTTCACTTTGTATGTTTTAATTCTGTAACTGGAACAACTATGTCTAAGAAGACAGTATTTAATTTATCAACTAGTGATTTCTTACTGTTTAATATTTTTCTGAAATTATACATTGTTTCTACCCCTTTTTCTGTTTTGCTTTTTTTCTCTATAAATAAATTTTTTTAAAAAATAAAAAAAGAAATACATTGACAGAATGGATCAAGAAACAGGATCCCACAATATGCTGTATACAAGAAAAATATCTGACCCAAAAGGAAACTGATAGATTTAAAGTCAAAGCATGGAAAATATTATTCAATGAAATAGGACCCCAGAAAGAAGAAAGGATAGCTATTCTATTACATACAATGTGAACTTCAAACCCAAAATGATTAAAAGAGATAGAGAAGATTACTACATACTTCTTAGTGGAAAAATTCAATAGGAATAACTAACAATTATAAATATATATGCACCAAAGGCAGGAACGTCCAACTATATAACACAGATACTAATGGACATGAAAAGCCAAATACACAACAACACAATTATAACAGGGAATCTTAAGAGATCACAAAGAGATAGATGAACTACACAACAATTCAGCAAAGAAATAACAGAACTGAATCAAACCTGTGAGCAATTGAACATAGTAGATGTTTACAGAGTGTTCCACCCAACCACATATGAATACACATTCTTCTCAGCTGCACATGGGACATTCTCTAAAATACAACATATATTATCCCATAAAACATTCTTAAGCAAATGCAAAGGTATCAAAATCATACCATGCATAATATCTGACCATAGGGCACTGAAATTGGAAATTAATGGCAAAAGAAATTGCAAAACCTGCATGGATACATGGAAATTAAATAACAACCTTTTGAAAAACCAATGGGCTACAGATCAAATTAAAGAAGAAATAAAACAATACCTACAATTCAATGAAAATACAGAAACAACATACTGTAATCTGTGGGATGCAATGAAAGCAGTCTTAAGAGGGAAATATATAGCAATAAACTGTCATATCAAGAAAATATAATAAGCACAAATAAACAACCTAATGCTCCATCTCAAGCTTCTAGAAAAAGAAGAGCAAGCTAAGCCCAAAGATCATAGCAGAGAGGAAATTGTAAAGATTAGAGCAGAAATCAATGTAATTGAAACTAAAAAAACAATACAAAGAATTAATGAATTGAAAAGCTGGCTTTTTGAGAGAATAAACAAAATTGGCAAACCTCTAACTAACCTTATCAAGAGAAAGAAAGAAAAACCCTAAATTCACGCAATAAGTACTGACAAGGGGGAAATTACTACAGATACCATGGAAATTCAAAAGATCATGATTACCAACTTTGAAAGTCTCTACTCACATAGAGTGGAAAACACAGAGAAAATGGACAGATTCCTACAAACATATGAACTACCAAAGATTAACCAAGAAGATATAGCAATTTTGAACTACTCAATATCAGCTATTAAAATTGAAAATGCAATTAAATCATACCAACAAATAAAAGCCCAAGTCCTGATGGATGCACAGCTGAATTCTACAAGAAATTTAGAGAAGATTTGATGCCAATACACCTTAAACCCTTCAATGAAGTTGAGAAAAAAGCAATCCTCCTTAAATCATTCCTGGAGGCAAGTATTACTCTGATAACAAAACCAGAGATTGATCCGACCAAAAAAGAGAACGATAGGCCAATCTCACTAATGAACATTGAGGCAAAGATTCTCAATAAAATACTGACAAAGAGAATGCAGCAAATCATCAAGATTATACATCATGACCAAGTGGAGTTCATTCCATTAATGCAGGGATGCTTTAACATATACAAATCAATAAATGTAATACACCACATCAACAGAGCCAAAAACAAAAACCACATGGTCATCTCAATAGATGCAGAAAAAGCTTTTGACAGAGTCCAACACAGGTTCATGATAAAAACACTTCCAAAACTTGGAATACATGGCGTCTACCTCAACCTTATAAAGGCCATCTATGACAAACCAACAGACAACATTATACTAAATGGACAAAAACTGAAAGCTTTCACTTTAAAATCAGGAACAAGACAAGGATGTCCACTCTCACCACTCCCTTTCAATATAGTTCTGGAAACACTAGCCAGGGCAATCAGACAAGAGAGAGAAAAATAAAAGGAATAAATGTAGGAAAGGAAGAAGTTAAATTATCACTATTTGCAGAAGACATGATACTCTATATAGAAGACCAAAAAACTCCATTAAAAAACTATAAGAGGTAATAAACAAGTTCAGCAGTGTAGCTGGATTCAAAGTCAATATTCAAAAATCAATAGCATTCCTATACACAAACAAAAAACTCACTGAGAGAGAAATTATGGAAATATCACCCTTTACAATAACATCTAAAAAATGAAATACTTAGGAATCAACCTAAATAAAAATGTAAAAGACCTATATGCTGAAAATTATACTATGCTGAAAAAGGAAATTGAAGAGGATATTAGAAAATGGAAGGATATTCCATACTCTTGGTTAGGAAGAACCAACATTTTGAAAATGGCTATACTCCCAAAACTGTTATACAGATTAAATGCAATCCCAATCAAAATACCATTGACATACCTCACAGATCTAGACAAAACACTACTAAAATTCATTTGGAAACAGAAGAAACCTAGAATAACAAAGGCAATTCTAGGCAACAAAAGCAAGGCAGGAGGCATCTCAATTCCTGACTTGAAACAGTACTATAAAGCCACAGTGATAAAATCAGCTTGGTACTGGCAAAGTAACAGACCTGAGGATCAATGGAACAGATTAGAAGATGCAAGCACAACTACAAAGACACTCAGCCACCTCATATTTGACAAAGGGGCTAAATATGTCCACTGGAAGAAGGACAGCCTCTTTAATAAGTGGTGTTGGAAAAATTGGCTCTCTTCGTGCTGAAGACTGAAACTAGATCCAAGCCTATCATCATGCACAAAACTAAAGTCTAAATGGACCAAAAACTTAAATATTAAAACAGAAACACTAAATCTACTGGAAGACAAGGTAGGTAGAAGTCTTGGAGACATAGGGGTAGGCAGAGAATTCATGAACAAAACACAAACTGCATGGGTAACACTTCAAAAATCAACAATTGGGATCTCATATTATTGAAAAGTTTATGCACATCAAAAGAAATCACCAACAGAGTGGGAAGGAATTTTAGCCAGCAGACTCTCAGGCAAAGGACTTTTATCCAGAACATATAAAGAACTGCAAAAGGTCAAGCTCCCCAAATTCTGTGACCCTCTCCAAAAATGGGCATCTGAGATTAACATACAGTTCTCACAGAAAGACATACAAATGGTAAGTAAATAAATGAAGATATGTTCACCATCACTGTTCATTCAAGAAATGCAAATTAAAACATTGAGATTTCACCTCACTCCAGAAAAAATAGCTACCATCAAGAAATCAACTCATAACAAATGTTGGTAAGGCTGAGGGGAAAAGGGAACACTGCTCTACTGTTGGTGGGAATGTAGACTGGTGCAAACATTATGGAAATCCATATGGAGAATTCTCAGAAGACTAGAATTGGAAACCCCATTCAATCCAGCTCTTCCCCTCCTAGGTATTTTCCCAGAAAAACTGAAAAGTTCATATCACAGTGATATATGTGCACCCATGTTCATAGTGGCACAATTTGTGATAGCTATATCTTGGAAACAACCAGGATGCCCATCTACTGCAGAATAGATGAAAAAGATGTGGCATTTTTATACAATGGAATGTTACTCAGATATAAAAAAGATGATCTTGAGGCCTTCATAGGCAAATGGAGACAACTTGAGGCTATCCTCATTAGTGAAATAAATGAGTGATATTTATAAATATCATATTGTGTCTCTAGTGTAAAAAGTAAATAAGAACTATAAGTGTAATAAAACCAAAATGTGTAATTGCTATTGTAAAAAAGAAAGGAAAATAAAGTGCTCTAAGGGATATAACTGCAGTTATGTTTGAGTGTGTAAAATAGATGACCATATTGCTGAATCTTTGTTGGATCAGCAGAATTGTTTGCAGTCTCACTGTTTGGATGTCTACTATGTACCCTTTAATTTTGTAACTTGAACAACTACATCCAAGATGATATTATGTAATTTGTAAACTAGTGATTTATTAGTGTTTTTTTCTCTTTCCTTTTTTTTTTATTTCTTTTAAAATTCTGTATTGTTGCTGCCCTTTTTTCTGTTTTGCTTTTTTTCTTCTCTTTAAATAAAATTTTAAGAATGTATAATTGCTATTATAAAAAAGAGGAAATAGGAAGTGCTATAAAAGATATAACTGCATTTATATTTAAATGTATATGATTGATAACCATATTTCTAAGTTCTTGCGGATTGTTGAACAAATCTGTTTGCGTTTCACTGCTTGAATGTCCACTTTGTGTGCTTTAATTGTGTAACTTGAATGCACAGAGTTCTGAATCATGCTGCTGTATCCCAGCATGCCAGGAGTAGATTTTTGCAGGATAGTAGATAATCTCCCCAGGCCTGCCCCAAGGCCAGATTCATTGAGTTTGCTGTAGTCTAACAATATCCACAGGTCTGAGCACAGCTGGGAACTGCTAGATGGAGCTAGCAGTAGGTCTGGATTCTGAGCTCAGCTGGCCTGTCTCCAAAATGTCCTCTAGCTAATCACTCTCTCCTGCAAGAGGAGTAAGTCTTCTGCACTTACTGTCAGCCAGTGCTGTCCTCCATATCCACTGTTCTCCTCCAGTGCCACATCTCTTTGTAGAGGCCTCTGGGTTCACCCAGTTATCACTGTCACCATGATCCTGCATCTGCAGGATTAAACAGAGCATCTCAAGCAGTAAATTCCATCTCAGGGAGAAAGTGCCACCAGCTACTGCCTTCTTCATTGATGTTTTTCTTTTCATTCTCTCTGTCAGCTTCAATTCACACTTCAGATGCTTCCTGGGTATAAGAAACCCACTTCCCTCTTTCTCATCTTCCTCACAATGCTATATTGCAGCATTTTGATGGTAATTCTCAGAGAGGCTGTTTTTTCTGTTCTTTACCACTCTGCCATCTTCTTGGAAATCTGTCTGATATTTTAAATAGCTATAAATCACTTTTAAAAAGCTAGGAAGAGCCACTGATTAAACTCCTTTAGGAAAATCCCCTGTTCTGTTTCATGCCTGCTTCCTATATGACTTGCTTTTCCATTTAATCCCCATTATGAGCAATTATGCTCATAGTATTATTGGTGGAGCATATTTTTGCCCCATCACATGGCTACCTTGTGATTTCCAATAATTCACCATTTTGGATCCACCTTACCTCATGGTTTTGCTCTATGAAAATATGTAGAAGAGCAACCTACTCAGGACAACTCCCATGTCTCTCACATTAAATCTTTCTTTCCCAAAATAAATATAATCTGCTTTTAACTTCAATTATTCCTAGAACTGATTCTTAAATTTCAGAGTCTATAACTTGTATTTGATCTCTAGCAGTTGGCAGTTTCTTTCCCCTGCATTGAAACAAGGGTATGTCAGGGTAACCATTGACAAAACTGGGCTTAATCCCAAAATTTTTTTTTCAGATTTAATTCAATCCCAATCAAAATACCATTAGCATAACTCATAGAACTAGAGGAAGCATTCCTAAAATTCACTGGGAAATGAGAGACATGGAATTCTAAAATCAATTCTGGACAACAAAGGCAAGACAAGGGGCATCACAATTTTTGACTTGAAACTGTACTACAATACTGCTATGATAAAATCATCATGGTACTGGCAAAAGGCAGCCCAGTGTATCACTGGAATAGATTAGAAAATGGAGAAACAACTACAAACACAATCAGCTACTTCATCTTTGAAAAGGGGGCCAAATATATGAACTGGAAGAAAAATAGTCTCTTTAATAAATGGTGCTGGAAAAACTGCCTCTTAATATACTGGAGACTAAATCTAGATCCTTGCCTATCATCATTCACTAAACTAAACTCAAAACTGAGCAAAAATCTAAATAATAAAACAGAAACACTAAATCTACTGAGAGAGAAGTATGTAGAAATCTGGAAGACATAAGTGTAGATACAGTTCATGAACAATACCCAGACTGCATGAAAAATACTTCAAATAATCAACAACTGGAATCTCATTAAAAGGCTTTTGCACAGCAAAATAAACTACCAATGAGTGAAAAGACAATGCACAGAGAGGAAAAAAGTTTTAGACAATTGTCTCTGAGACTAAGGACTTACAAAGAATTGAAAAAAATTGGCACCTCAATTCAAAGACCCAATCCAAAAATGGGCATCTGAGAAGAATACATACTTCTCAGATGAAGATATACAAATAGCATATAAACATATGAAAAAAATGTTCAACATCATTGGTCACTTGAGAGATGCAAACCAAAGCAACCCTGACATTCCATTTCACTCCAGAAAGAATACCTATCAACAAGAAATCAACTGCTGGAGTGGTTATGGGGAAAAAACAAACCTCTTTTCCACTCTTGGTGGAAGTGCAGACTGGTGTAATCAGTATGGAAATCAGTATAGATATTCCTAAAATAGCCAGGTTTAGGGGTCCCACTCAACCTAGCTCTTCCTCTTCTAGGTATTTTCCTGCAATAATTCAAAACATATCTCAGCAATATAAGTGCACCTATTTTTATAGCAGCAAAACTTGTAATAGATAAAATTTGGAAAAAACCCAAATGCCCGTTCACTGAGAAATGGATAAAAAACTTGTGGTCTGTGGCTAGTAACATGCAGTCATCTGAGAACCCACAGTGAAGCCCACAGGGAGTGAGAAGCTGTGCCCAGTGACCAGGCCACACCAAAAAAGCCACAGGTGAGGCACCCAGAGATTCAAAAGCTGCATCCAGCTATCCACTCACACTCATCAACCATCTCCAAAGATAACATAGACCAAGAGATGCCAGAGACCCACAGCCATTGGCAACTGTCAGTGAGGCCTGCTGCTGGATGGGCTGTCAGCACAGGAAGCGAGTTCTTGGCATCTGACTGATTCAGGGAAACATAGGAAAATGCAAAAAAAAAGACAGAGAAACAGAGAAGAAAATGTTGTCTCAAACTTCCAGCTCACCCAGATCAACTACAGGAGAAACAGACATTGAAGAATTTGGAAATCATACAACTGAAATTTCTAAAATGATAGCCACAAAAGTTAACAAACAACTCCAGGAAGCTGTAAAGGAAATCAGATAAGAAATACTCTCTTGGGTTAAAAAAACCAGAAATGATAAACATAATTAAAACATTGGTAAGTACATCCAAAAAAGACATATATAAAGAAAACAGAGGAGCATAGGAAAATGATGGAAACCTTGAAAAAATAATACAGTAAAGAATTAGAGTACATGAAACAGATTCAAGGATATATCCAGGCAATCAAAAATTCCACTGAAAGCTAGCAAAACAGCAAAAATTGAAGAAGGAGTCTCAGCCTTTGAAAACTGGATTGCAGTTAGTGACCATAAAATGAAAGAACATTTAAAAAAAACAAGGAATCAGGAAATAACAATTCAACACCTACAAGATGATGCAAAGAGAAACAATATAAGGCTGATAGATATCAATGAAAAAGGAGAAAACAAAGCAACATAAAAAGATTATTTGTGGAAAATAATAGCAGAATAATTTCCAAACATGGGAAAAGAACCTGACATGCAGACAAGTGAGTGATATAGTAATCTAACTAGCAATATCCAAAATAAATCTTCACCTAGACATATAGTAACCAAGATTCCAGAAATTTAGCATAACAACACAATATTAAAAAATGCCAGAGAAAAGAAAGAGATCACCTATAAAGGAAAGCCTATCAGAATCATGCCAGACTTCTCAACACAAACCATCAAGTCAAAAGGAGTATGGAATGCAGTATTTCAAGTCCTGATAAAAATAACTTTGAACCCAGACTGATGAACATTGAAACATTATCTTTCAAAATCAATGGAGAGAAAAGATACTTCTACCACAAAGAACAACTGAAGAACATCACGGGCACCCAGAAAAATTTTTAAAAAGTACTGAATGTCATTCTAGAAAGAAATAAAAAGACCACAATTCCAAGAAAAAAAAAACAATGAAACCAACAAGTAGCACAAACAGTTAAACACAGATGTAAAGTAGGTAACCAACAGAAGAAAGATAACATGACAAAGAAAAGCTAATATATATCAGTTATAAATATTAATATAAATGGCCTCAATTCACCAATCAAAAGAAAGACACTGGTGGAGTGGATCAAGAAACAAAAATCCCTTGTAGAATTCAGCTGTGAATCCATCAGGACCTGGGCTTTTCCTTGTTGGTAAATTTTTAATTACATTTTAGAGAAGATTTGATGCCAGTACTCCTTAAACTCTTCAATAAATTTGAGAAAAAAGCAATCCTCCTTAAATCATTCCTGGAGGCAAGTATTACTCTGATACCAAAACCAGAGAAACATCCAACCAAAAAAGAGAACTATAGGCCAATCTCACTAATGAACATTGATACAAAGATTCTCAACAAAATACTGGCAAATAGAATGCAGCAAAACAACAAGAAGATTATACATCATGAACAAGTAGGGTTCATTCCAGGAATGCAGGGATGATGTAACATATGGAAATCAATAAATGTAATACACCACATAAACAGAGACAAAAAAAAAACACATGGACATCTCAATAGATGCAGAAAAAGCTTTCCACAAAGTCCAACACATGTTCATGATAAAAAAAAACTTCAGAAACTCGGAATACATGGCATCTACCTCAACCTTATAAAGGCCATCTATGACAAACCAACAGTCAACATTACACTAAATGGTCAAAAACTGAAAGCTTTCACTTTAAAATCAGGAACAAGACAAGGATGTCCACTCTCACCACTCCTTTTGAACATAGTTCTGGAAACACTAGCCAGGGCAATCAGACAAGAGAGAGAAATAAGAGGAGTAAAGATAGGAAAGGAAGAAGTTAAATTATCACTATTTGCAGATGACATGATACTCTATACACAAGACCAAAAAACTCCATTGAAAGACTACTAGAGGTAATAAACAACTACAGCAGTGTAGCTGGATACAAAGTCTATGCTCAAAAATCAATAGCATTCCCGTACACAAACAAAAAACTCACTGAGAGAGAAATTACGGAAATATCACCCTTTACAATAACATCTAAAAAAATGAAATACTTAGGAATCAACCTAAATAAAAATGTAAAAGACCTATATGCTGAAAATTATACTATGCTGAGAAAGGAGATTGAAGAGGATATTAGAAAATGGAAGGACATTCCTTGCTCTTGGTTAGGAAGAACGAACATTGTGAAAATGGCCATACTCCCAAAACTGTTATACAGATTTAATGCAATCCCAATCAAAATGCCATTGACATACCTCACAGATCTAGAGAAAACACTCCTAAAATGCATTTGGAAACAGAAGAAATCTAAAATAGCAAAGGCAATTCTAGGCAACAAAAGCAAGGCAGGAGGCATCTCAATTCCTGACTTGAAACAGTACTATAAAGCCACAGTGATAAAATCAGCTCGGTACTGGCAAAGTAACAGACCTGAGGATCAATGGAAGAGATTAGAAGATGCAAGCACAGCTACAAAGACACCCAGTCACCTGATATTTGACAAAGGGGCTAAATATGTCCACTGGAAGGATAGTCTCTTTAATAAATGATGTTCGAAAAATTTGCTCTCTACATGCCAAAGACTGAAACTAGATCCATGCATATCACCATGCACAAAACTAAAGTCTAAATGGATCAAAGACCTCAATATTAAAACAGAAACACTAAATCTACTGGAAGGCAAGGTAGGTGGAAATCTTGGAGACATAGGGGTAGGCAGAGAATTCATGAAAAAAATGCAAACTGCACAGGAAACACTTCCAAGAACCAACAAATGGGATCTCACATTACTGAAAAGTTTCTGCACTTCAAAGCAAATCACCAACAGAGTGAAAAGAAAACCAACAGAGTGGGAAAAAATTTTAACAAGCAACCCCTCAGACAAAGGACTTGTGTCCAGAATATATAAAGAATTGAAAAACATAAAGCCCCCCAAATTCAAAGACCCTCTCCAAAAAAGCGCATCTGAGAGGAACACACAGTTCTCACAGAAAGATATACAAATGGCAGATAAATACATGAAGAAATGGTCACCATCACTGGTCATTTGAGAAATGCAAATTAAAACACCATTGAGATTCCACCTTACTCTGGAAAGAATAGCTGCCATCAAGAAATCAATTGATAACAAATGTTGGCAAGGCTGCGGGGAAAAAGGAACACTGCTCCACTTTTGGTGTGAATGTACATTGGTGCAACCATTATGGAAATTCATATGGAGAATTCTCAGAAGACTAGGATTGGAAGTTCCATTCAATCTAGCTATTCCACTCCTGGGTATTTTCCCCAAAGAACTGAAAACTTCATATCACAGTGATATATGTGCACCCATGTTCATAGCTGCACAATTTGTGATAGCTCAGTCCTGGAAAAAACCAAGATGCCGGTCAACTGCAGAGGGGATGAAAAAGATGTGGCATTTCTATACAATGGAATATTACTCAGCTATAAAAAAGGATGATCTTGAGGCCTTCATAGGCAAACGGAGACAACTTGAGACTATCCTCATTAGTGAAATAAATTAGAATCATATTTATAAATATCACATTGTGTCTCTAGTGTAAAAAGTAAATAAGAACTACAAGAGTAATAAAACCAAAATGTGTAATTGCTATTGTAAAAAAGAGAGGAAAAGAAAGTGCTCTAAGGGATATAACTGCATGTATGTTTGAGTGTGTAAAATAGATGACCCTATTTCTGAATCTTTGTTGGATCTTGGAGCAAAACTGTTTGTATTCTGACTGTTTGAATATTTACTATGTACCCTTTAACTTTGTAATTTGAACAACTACATCCAGAATGACAGTACATAATTTACAAATTACTGATTTCTTAGTGGGGCTCTTTCTCATTCTCCTTTTTCTTTCTTTCTTATAGAATTCTGTATTGTTGCTACCCTGTTTTCTGTTTTGCTTTTTTTCTTCTCTTTAAATAAAATTTTAAAAATGTATAATTGCTATTGTAAAAAAGAGGAAATAGGAAGTGCTATAAAAGATATAGCTGCATGTATGTTTAAATGTGTGGGATTGATGACCACATTTCTAGGTTTTTGTTGGATTCTTGAACAGATATGTTTGCACTCTCACTGCTTTAGTGTCCACTTTGTGTGCTTTAATTCTGTAACTTGAATAACTATTTCTAAAAGAAAAATATGTAATGTATCAATTAGTGATTTCTTACTATTTGTCTTCTTTTCTTGAAATTCTGTAATATTTCTACCTTTTTCCTGTTTTTTTCTCTTTAAATAAAACAACAAAAAAAGAAACATCCAAAAAAATGCTATATACAAGGAAATATGTAATTCAAAAGTCTAAAAGTCTAAGGCTGGAAAACAATATTTCATGTGACAGGAAGCTAGAAAAAAGCAGGGGTAGCTATTTTGTTTGCAGACAATGTGAACTTCAAACCAAAAATGATAAAAAGAGATTTTAAAAAGGTCACTACATACTTGTTAGGGGAAAACTTTAAGAGAAACAGATAAAAATCATAAATATATATGCACCAAATATGGGAACATTCAACTGTATAAGATAAATATTAATAGACAAGAAAAATAAAATAAGCAATAATACAATTATAATGGGGGAACTTAACATCCCATTGAAACAAACAGACAGATCAACTAAACAAAAATTGGCAAAGAAATAACAATTGAATCAAAATTGTGGACAAATGGACTTAATAGATGTGTAGAGAGTGTTATACTCAATAATATCAGCATATGCATTCTTCTCAGCTGCACATTGGACATTCTCTAAAATATACCATATCCTGTTTTTATTTTAAAGAGAATAAAACAAAAGAGGACAGATCTAAGCAGATCAGAACAGAACAATGTAAGCAACACAGCACTTTACAACAAGACAATTATTTATTAACAGTAACTATCATAATGTCTCTTTCTTTGAAATAGTTGAGCTTAGCTTTACACACAATAATGTCAAACATAACAAATTAGAATAAAACAACTCAAGAGAATGGAATTATTCCAAGACATTCTGAATCAAATAACTGAAGATGAACAATAGCTGCTATATTTTCTCGTTTTCCATAAAAATTTTGCTTTTACTATCACAGATATTAAAATCCAATAACACACAATGTGATAGAACCAATGGTAATAGAAAAACAAAAGCATGGTAGGACTTCAGAGCAAGATGAGATTAAAACAACAATGGCTGCCATATTATCTTGTCTTCAAAGTAACTATTCATATGGTCACATATATTAAGTTCAAATAAAACAGAATAAAACCATTCAAACCAATGAATGAAGATATAAGACATCAAAGCAGTATAGTGGTGAACCATGATTTCCATAAAATCTTCTGTACTATCACCATTTCTTACACTAGGGAGACTATACGGTAGTTATACATGTGAGTTTGATTTATTTCACTTATGAGTATAGATTCAACATGCATCCATTTCATTATAAATGTCTCAATGTGATCATTCTTTATAGCTGAGTAGTACTCCATTGTATAAAAGTACCACAATTTTTTTATCCATTCCTCGGTTGATGGGCACTTAGGTTGTTTCCAAGATCTGGCTATTACAAATTGTGCCACTATAAACATGGGTGTGCATATATCACTGTGGTAAGATTTTTTCAGATCTTCTGCGAATATGCCTAAGAGTGGAATAGGTGGGTCAAATGGGACCTCTATCCCCAGCTTTTTGAGGAATCTCAAGATTGACCTCCACAGTGGTTGCACCAGTATACACTCCCACCAGCAGTGCAGAAGAGTGCCTATTTCCACACAGCCTCTCCAGCATTTGATGCTGGTAGTTTTGTTGATCCTGGCCATTCTTTCTGGAGTGAGATAGTATTTCAGTGTGGTTTTAATTTGCATTTCTATAATGACCAATGACGATGAACATTTTTTCATGTATTTATTTGCCATTTGTATTTCTTCATCTGAGAACTATGTATTCATCTCAGATGCCCACTTTTGGATTGGGTCTTTCAATTTCGGGGGCCTGATTTTTCTTAATTCTTTATAAGTTCTATACAGAAGTCCTTTGTCTGAGGGACAGTTCACTAAGATTTTTTTCCCAGTTTGTAGGTTTTCTTTTCACTCTGCTGGAGATTTCTTTGGATGTGCAGAAACTCTTTAATAAGATGTAAACCCAGTTATTGATTCTGAGAAGTATTTTCCATGCAGTTTGGTTCTTGTTCATGAATTCTCTACCTACCCCTATGTCTTCAAGATTTTTACCTACTTTATCTTGCAACAAATTTAATGTTTCTGTTTTAATATTTAGATCTTTGATTCATTTGGATTTTAGTTTAGTACATGGTGATAGGCATGGGTCTAATTTTAGTTTTCAGCATATGGATACCCAATTTTTCCAGCACCATTTATTAAAGAAACTCTCGTTCTTCCAGTGAACACGCTTGGCCCCTTTATCAAAGATAAGGTGGTTGAGTGTGTTTGTAGATGTATCTTCTAATCTATTTCATTGATCTTCAGGTCTGTTTTTATTCCTATACCATGTTGATTTTATTACAGTAGCTTTGTAGTATAACTTCAAGTCAGGGATTTTGATGCCATCTGACTTGGCTTTGCTGCTTAGAATTGCCTTCGCTATTCTGGGTCTCTTCTGCTTCCAGATTAATTTTAGGAGTGATTTCTCTAGATATATGAGGTATGCTAGTGGTATTTTCATTGGGATTGCATTGAATGTGCATAACAATTTTGGGAGAATTTTTACAATATTTATTCTTCCTATCCATGAACAAGAGATGTCTTTCCATTCTCTGAGGTTCTCTTCAATTTCTTTTTTCACGGTATTATAATTTTCCCTGTACAACTCTTTTACATCTTTCATTAGATTAATTCCTAAGCATTTCATTTTTTTGGATGCTAGTGTGAAGGGTGTGGCTTCTCTTATTTCTCTCTCAGTGATTTTGTTGTTAGTATATAAGAATGCTATTGATTTTTGAGTATTGACTTTGTATCCAGCTTTGTATCCAGCTGTTTTGCTGAGATTATTTATTATATCTAGGAGATTTTCAACGGAGGTTTGGGGGTCTTCTATGTAGAGTATCATGTCATCTGCAAATAATGATAGTTTAGCTTCTTTTCCTATCTTTACTCCTTTTATTTCCCTCTCTTGTCCAATTGCTCTGGCTAATACTTCCAGTACTATATTGAATAGGAGTCGTGATAATGGACATCCTTGTCTTGTGCCTGACTTTAAGGTAAAGGCTTTCAGTTTTTGGCCATTTAATATGACACTGCCTGTTGGTTTGTCATAGATGGCCTTTATCATATTGAGTTAAAGACCATCTATTCCAATTCTCTGTAAGGTTCTTATCATGAATGGGTGTCGGATCTTATCAAAACCTTTTTCTGGATCCATAGAAATGATCATGTGATTCTTGCTTTTGGCTCTATTGATATGGTGGATTACATTTATGGATTTACGTATATTGAACCATCCCTGCATGCCTGGGATGGATCCCACTTGGTCATGGTGTATAATCTTCTTGATGAATTGCTGCATCCTGTTTGCCAATATTTTACTGAGAATTTTTGCATCTATGTTCATTAGGGAGATTGGCCTGTAGTTCTCTTTTTTAGTTGGGTCTTTCTCAGGTTTTGGTACTAGAGTGATATTTGCTTCCAGGAATGACTTAGGGAGAATTGCTTCCCTTTTAATTTCATTGATGAGTATGAGGAGTGTTGGCATTAAGTCTTCTTTGTATTTCTTCTAGAATTCCGCAGTGAATCTGTCTGGGCTGTGCTCTTCTTTGTTGGTAGAGACTTGATTACATTTTCAATTTCATTCATAGAAATTGGGTTATTCAGCAGTTGTACATCTTCTTGTTCCAGCTGTGGTGGTTCATAAGTTTCTAGGAATCTGTCCATTTCTTCTGTGTTATCGAACCTATGAGAATAGAGGTTTTCGAAATAGTTGTTGATGATCTTCTGTATTTCCACAGGGTCGGTAGTGATTTCTTCTTTTTCATTATGTATTGCATGAATTTGAGTCTTTTCTTTCCTTTTTTAAATTAGGTTGGCTAGGGGCTTGTCAATTGTATTTATTCTTTCAAACAACCAACTCTTTGATTCATTGATTCTTTGAATTGCTTTCTTAGTCTCTATTGCATTAATTTCTGCTCTGATCTTTATAATTTACTCCCTTCTTTTGGCTTTGGGCTTGGGTTGCTCTTCTTTTTCTAGATGTTTCAGATGTAACATCAGGTTTCTTATTTGTGTTTGTTCTGTTTTCCTAATGTGGGAACTCAGTGCAACAAATTTTCCTCTGAGGACTGCTTTCATTGCATTCCACAGGTTCTGGTATGTTGTATTTGTATTTTTGTTTGCTTGTAGATATTGTCTAATTTCTTCTTTAATTTCTTCTGTGACCCACTGATTGGTCAAGAATGTGTTATATAATTTCCATATGTTCGTGTGGTTTTTGCAGTTACTTTCATCATTAATTTCCAGTTTCATGGCATTATGATCTGATAACATCCATGGGATAATTCTAATTCTTTTGCATTTACTTAAATATGTTCTGTGGATTAGTATATAGTCTATTTTAGAGAATGTCCCATGTACTGGTAAGAAGAATGTATATCCTGATGTTGTTGGATGAAACACTCTGTATATGTCTATCAAATGCATTTTTCACGGGTGTGACTCAGTTCTGTTATTTATTTGCTGATTTTCTGTCTATTTGATCTATCCCTATCTGTCAATGTTGTGTTAAAGTCCCCTGTTATAATTGTGTTATTACCTATTTGATTTTTCATTTCTGTTAATACTTGATTTGTGTAGTTGGGTGCTCTGGAATTTGGTGCATATATATTTAAGATTGTTATCTCTTCCTCTTGCAGTTTTCCCCTAACTAATATGTAGTGACCATCTTTACTTCTTTGGACCCTCCTTGGTTTGACGTTCACATGGTCTGCAAACAGAATAGCTACCCCCACTTTTATTTGAGTTCCTGTTGCATGGAGTATTGTTTTCCATACTTTGACTTTCAGTCTATGAGTTTCCTTTTGGGTTAGATGGGTTTCTTGTAGACAGCATATGGTTGGATTTTGTTTCTTGATCCATTCTGAAAGTCTGTTTCTTTTAATTGGTGAACTGAGGCCATTTACATTAATGGTTATAACTTTCATATATTGGCTTATTGTTGACATGTTATGTTTCTGATGTTGTATCTTAGCTTTCCATTCTGTTTAATTGTCTACCTTGCCTACTGGTTTTTTCCTATGTGTATCTAGAATGTCTTTCAATATTTTTTGTAGGTTTGGTTTGGTGATCATGAAGTTCTTAACTGTTCTTTGTCATGGAAGTATCTTATTTCTCCATCCACTTTGAAAGACAGTTG
>PVLA01010731.1:0-60486 GCA_004027455.1 Hydrochoerus hydrochaeris
TCTTCTTCTTCTTCTTCTTCTTCTTCTTCTTCTTCTTCTTCTTCTTCTTCTTCTTCTTCTTCTTCTTCTTCTTCTCCTTCTCCCTCTCCCTCTGCCTCTCCTCCTCCTCCTTCTTCTTCTCCTCTTCTTTCTCCTTCTTCTTCTCCTTCTCTTTCTTTTTTAGTTGTAAGACTGTTTTCCAAATGGATACCAATAATTTCTCAGACAGGTCCCATGTCAAATCTGAATTTACAATAATTTCTTGAATTTAGAGATTTCCATCATTTTTATTATTTTTTGAATTAACATTTTCAACTTTGATGAAGTTCACTTCATCATTTTTTTCTTTTATGTATGTTTTCTGCTTTTTTGCCTTTTTTTTTTTTTTTTTTGTACCAGGGATGGAACTCACGACCTCATGGTTGCCAGGCAGGTGCTTAAGCCACTGAGCTAAATCCCTGGCCCTTTCTGCTTTTTTGCATGCTAAGAATTTGGCTAGTAATATTGCAAGGATAGAAATCAAACAGCAACAACAAACTTTTCTTCTATATTTTCTTTTGGATGTTTTGCAAATTTGAATTTTTGGTTTGGGTCCGTGACCCATTTCCATTAGCTTCAGTGTACCGTGTTGTGACCTTTAATCATGATAGCAGCACTCTAATGCATCAGGAGACGCGTAGTGGATGAGTGAGGCATGGTACTGGGTTTGTCCCTGGATGCCCGAGCAGCTCACGGAGGGAAGAAGGCCGGCCCGGATGCAGGTGGCACCATCCAGTAGGCTTGTAACCTGGATGGAATAAATAAGGGAAGCGGAAGGAGACCTGTGACCTTCACCCTCTCCTTTGCACGGTGGTCTCGTTTGTTCAGGTTTGCAGTGCAGCCTTGAGCTGGTGACTATGCAGAGAGCTGCCAGGCCTTTGGCCTTGGGCTGGTGCCTCATCCTTGAACCCTCTTGCTCTGAGAGTTCCATCTTGAGCTGAGCAGCCCCTGGATGCTCTGGGTCCCCAGTGTGCAGGAGGCTGTTGTGGACTCTCCCACCTCTAACTCTGTAAGTCTATTAAGTGTAACAGTTATCCCCTTGCATTAAATACACGCATTCTCTACTGATCCTGTTCTTCCAGAGAACCCTAATATAATATGTCTGCAAAGTAAAGATTGATGTCAACTCTTTTCAGCAGCACTGATAATCAGCGAAATGCCAGAAACATTTTTGGATTATTATTATTCATTTCCTGCTGAAGAACCTTGGGGTTCTTGTCCTTGCTCCAATATATGTGGGTCTCTTTTTGCTCTGTTCGTTCCATTAGTTTTCACATGGATACCACACTATCTAAATTACTGCAACTTTGGATTGAGCCCTGAAATTGGAATAGTGTGAATTCATCTTTGTTCTTTATTTTCAAAGTTGCTGTAACTATTCTAGGTCTTTTGGATTTTCATCATAAATTTTACAACCAGCTTTTCAAGTATTACAAAGTCCTGCTGAGCTTTTAATTGAGATTGCCTTTGATTTCTAGATGGATTTAGAGAGAATTCAGCCTTCACAATAGTGTCACAATATTGAATATTCCTATCAGTGAACATAGAAAGTCTTCTGTTTCCTTAGATCTTCTTTAATCTCAGCAAAAATTTGAGAGAAATTTCAGGGTAGAAGTTTTGCACATACTTTATTATATTTATTTCTTTGTATTCCATGTTTTGAAGCTACTCTACAATTTTTTTTCTAATTGATCTTACATTCTGTAAGCTTGGTATATTCTAAGATTCATTTTGTGATTTCCTTATTGTTTTTATTTATATGATCACATGTATATGTAAAACACAACTTTTGAAAAAAATTTACATTCTTTATTATCTTTATCTTGCTTTATTGCATTGGCTAATAATTCCTTTGCCATGTTAAACAGAAGTAATGTAATTGAATATCCTTGCTTTCCTCATGATAAGGCAAAAACATTCAATTATTCACTATTAAGAATGATGTTAGCTACTGATTCTTCCTAAAAACCTTTTGTCAGGTTGTGGGCATTACCTTTAATAAATGGTGTGTGATAGTTTTTATCATAAATTGGTGTTTCAATTTAAGGGATTTTTTTGGTATCTCTATACTATAACTTATATATTTCTCATTATATGCTGATATAATGAAATATTTATTGAATTTATAGTGCTAAAGTTTGCTTTCTGGAGATAAATTCTACTTAGATTTGATGTGTCATTATATCAGTCAAGGTTTGATCTGAAAAAAAGCAGCAGATTAAGGGATTTATTATAGGAATTTGACTTTATGTAATTGGAGAGTCAATTAAATATTTTATGCATTATTGTTACTTCTGTCCTTGGTTCTGGGCCTGATCTTATTGTCAGATAACCTGAAGAAAGAGATTCCATGTGAGCTGAAAGAATTGTGTATGTAGCAGCTACCTCCAGAGTTGTAAGCATCAACCAAGAATTCAAAAATCTGGCAGGAGCTGCAGGAACCTCAGACTCAGCTGCTTCTTCCAGAGCTGCACTCTGTAGTATCTTTTTATGGTAATGGCTTTATTTGGTTTTGGTAGCAGAATAATACTATCTTACAAAATGATTTAGAAAGATTCCTCCACTTATTTTTTTAAAAAATAGTTTATTTGCTGATTTAATGCAGCACTAATGTATTCAGTTTTTCACTCAAATGTTTCCCTTTGGCCTACTCCTTTCCTGGAGGGTTTGTTTTTCTTATTTGTAGCACATCTTTGCTTTCTGGTGCTATATGATGCTGTAGGCTCATCTTGTATGTTGCCTGCCCATGTCCTAGAATTGGCTATTTTTCCAAAGAACCCTGGTTCCTGTCACTGGTGAATGGTGTTAGAAACCAAGATCTGGGTGCTAGATATGCTTGTTGCTACTAAGGTTTCATTGCTTTTGCATTCCCTCAACTGACAGAGAAAGAAATTGTGTATACAAATGCACCTAAAAATATGTATTTATAAATATTCCTCTGTGTGCTGATTCAGACGTATGCTTTACGCTGACATCTTGAACCCTAAACCAGGCGTACCTGAGTCATCCTTTTTCTTCTGTGCTCTGAACATATTGGAAACTTAATTCCCAAAGCAACAATATTAGGAGATGGAGCCCCTGGGGTGGTGTTTAGGACATGAGTGCTCTGTTCTCATGAGAGAAATAATGCTGTTATAAAAACATTTGACTTAGTTTTGCACCTTTTTCTTTTTTCTTCCATGTGAGGATATAACATTTCTCCCCTCCCAAGGATGCAGCAGCAAGGTGCCACCCTGGAAGCAGACAGGTCACTCACTAATACCAAACCAGACCCATTTTGATCATGGACTCTTATTCTGCAGAAATAAATTTCCATCTTTATGAATCACTCATGGGCAGGTGTTTTAGGGTAGCAGCTCTAACAAATTAAGACAGAAATCAGTACCAGAAGTGGGATTTCACTAGTATAACAGTTGCCTTCTGATATGGATGAAGCTTTGGAAACTGTAATGGGTAGATGATGGGACAGTTTGAGGTGAATGATGGAGAAGGCCTACAGTGCATGAATGCTCAGGAGAGTAGAGCTGCAGGAAGAGCCTCAGGAACATACTTCTGTGGTCATGAAATGAAAGTCAGTATTTTGTGATGACAAGCTATTACTTTATTAAGTAAGATATGCAAAGTTCAACATAAGTAACTCATTGTGGTTCTGTGGACAGAATAACTCGAACAGCCCAGAGGCCTGATCCTCGCTCCACCAGTCACAATGCACTTGGCAGCATGCCCTCCCAGGCCCCTGATTTCTGAAACCAAGTATAACTACTAATGAAAGTGTGCTGTTTAGTGCTTGTGTGTTGCCACTGGAAAATGTATTTTCCCACTTTGAGGGATCGGTGCTAGGGAAAGGAATGGTAGCCGTGAGATCTGAGGTGCCCCCAGGAAACCAGCCTGTTCTCCTAATGGCCCAGTCCCTTGGGCACCCCTAGTCCTGCTCTCAATGCCTTCCCCATTGTAAACAAGACAAATCTAGCAAGCTCCTCTGAATGCTCTGTGGGTTATTTATCAAAATCCACCCCTCAGCTCAGCTGGACTGTTATTTTCAGGGGGAGGGCAGCAGGAAAGCTGCATCAAGACAGAGTCCCACCCCGTGGATGGAGGAAAGCAGAAACCACTGACCCAATGCCAATGACCCTTCGGCTCACTTAAAGTCACTGCCTCAAATGCACAGCATCTGGGCAGAGACTAATTCTGCCTACTCTAGCTTTAAAGGTGAATTTTGCAATTTTTGAAAAGGTCCTTAGAATCACATTGCAGAATTAAAGGGTGTATTATAATTATCAATATCAATAGTAATAAAAGTTTATTAAAGGTCATTAAAATGAAAGGGGATGGCTCTAGATCCCATCAATCTGAATTGACTCCCTCCTCTTGTGTTAATTAGAAAACTCAGATAATGGTTCTATGGGGGAGTACAGGGAAAATTTAATTACGAAAGTTTAATGGGCCACTATCTACTTCCTGCCACATTAAAAACTGATGATTTACACAATTTTAGATATTACCACAGGCTTTTCTAGCAAAACATGTTGCGGAGGAATGTAAAAGTTTACTGAGAACATTCTACTCATTTTAAAACTACTGGCAAAAGCCACATTTGCCTTTTAAAAAATCAGGCCACTGTTAAATGTGTATGTGTTTTCCTTCCAACCTTAAAATATGTGGCAATCAGAACATGTAGATTAAGATATATATAGGTTAAAAATATATATAGGTTAAAAATAAAAATTAAACCTTTTTCTCTCTTGGAGCTAAATATAAATTAGGGGAGATAGATTTTTAAACCATCAAACAAACTGTGTCTCCCTGTCTCTTTTTTTGTTTTGTTTTGCATTGATAGCTTTGATTCTCAGCAGTACCATCAATTCCCTGGCCTGTCCTGGGCTCTAGGAAAATCTAGAATTTAAAGAATATGGAGGCTGAGAAAAAAAAAAGTAACAATCAAGAAGATCAGATGATAAAAAGAAATAAAAGCTCACTTTTTTTTTTTTTTTTTTTTTGAGACAAGGTCTCACCAGGTAGTTCAAGCCGTCCTTGAACTCACTGTGTAGCCCAGGCTGGTCTGGAACTTGTGAGGATCCTCATGCCTCCTCCTCCCAAGTGTTGGAATTTCAGGTGTGCTCCACCATGCTGGGCAAAAAGCTCACTCTTAACTGACTTGTTTTTCAAATATAGTCACTTGGGGTTATTGAGAAATTACTTTTCCATTGTGGCTTGGAAAATCAGGCTCTACAAAACACTCACATAAAACACAAAGAGTCTCATGAATTTGAGATTGTTTGCAAACATTTTATGTCTGCCCTGTTTATTACGGTAGCCACATGTGGCCACTGAGTACTTCAGAGGTCACCAGTCCAAATTGAGATGCACCACAAACATCAAATAGGCACCGGTTTGGAGGCTTTGTATTTTAAAAGTGGATGGAAAATATCTCATTAATAACATAACAATTTCATGTTAAATAACATCATTAACATGCCAATTGCATGTGGAAATGATTCATTTATTAGGTTTAATAAGATGTATTATCAAAATTAATTTCACTTATTTCTATATATCTAAATTTGGCTACTAGAAATTTTTAAATTAAATATGTATGTTGATTCTATTTCCATAGGACAGTGTTTGTTTAGATAATTTGATAATTAATGACACTCAAGCGAAGTGATGGGCTCTCAGGTGAGGCTCTGTGACTTGGAGGATAATTTTAGAGACCACCAGGACTTACCTTGGAGACTGGGAGAGTGAGATCCAGTTCAGGAGCAGGAAGATGGCAGAGAATGTGACACCATGAGGTTGGGGCCAAGCTCACAGATAGAGCGATGGGGGCAAGTTTCCAGGAAGACGCAGCAGCATCACATCACGGCATCTTTAATTCCTGCTAATGAAGTGGAGAAAGACACACCTGAGCTGGAGAAAGCACACAGTTTCAGCAGAACAGGCTCTTCTGCATCGTCTTCCATTCCATTCTTTGACCACATGCTCCTGAGTGACCCAGTGTCAGAGGGAGATAGGAATCCAGTGTTTCTTCAGTCTCAGTTCTGAGATTTCCATAGCATGTGTACTGCCTGTTGAGTATTACTCTAGAGTGTAAAGAGTATTCACCCATGCCATGCACGCAAGACACAGCAGGTGTCCACAGCATTGGAGGACATGGTGGCTAGGCTGTGTAGACTACGTATTTGCATGTCATATCCAGTTGTATGTAAAAGATTTTACCACATGTGAATTTGACTGTATATAAATTTTTATTTTAAAACAGTTTTAAACAGAAGGAAACCTGGGAAGTGTGTTATTTGGCCGGGGGGAAGGGAATTACCTGGTTTTACACCATGAACCAAAACAAGGTCTACATAAATTAAATGCAAATAGCTAAAGACAAAATACTAAAAAACAAAACAAAACAAAATTAGGACATATAATTGAATATGTGTTGAGCTTTGATTGAAAAAAAGATTTTAGTGCATAAAACAGTGGATCAATTCTCAAATGGAAGTATGGATAAAAAATAAAATCAAGCAACTAAAATCATAACATTATTTGAAATAAATGTGACAGCTAAGGGATAAATGTCTTTCAATTAAAAAAAATCACTTTTAAATAAGAAAAAGACAGTGATTTCAGTTCAAAAATCAGAGAAGAGATATGAATTTGTAACCCATAAAAGCAAAAGTTCAATGAAAGCATTTTGTAATTCTATTTTTTATAATAAAAATTGATAATTTCATGATAATAAAGTAATATTTTAATAATAATCATGACTAATTTAAAAAACCACAATGCATAAATGTTATCGTACATGCAACACTTAAGAAATTAACTATTTTAAGTTATATTTTCAAATTACTTTTAAGAAAAAAATGCTTAAAAATTTAGATTCCTAAATGATACATAAAATATGATCCAATTATGGGAAATAAATATTTATTACTGGAAGGTGATTTGAATAATGAAACATGGACTACAAGGGGTGAATGTCTGCACATTTTATTTTAGTGAGAGACGCACCTCTGTGAATGGCCCCCAGTTCTCCCCCTTGCTTCACGCACACCCGTCCCATCAGTCTTGCTGTTTTCTGGAGCCCTTCTGGAAGCCCTCTCCCCTGAGTGTCTTTAGAAGGGGTGATCAGCTCTGTGACTGCAGCTGCCACACACCACCCAACAGAAAGGCAGGCTTGTGGAAACGTAACGGCGCATCCCCACCCAGCTTGTTCCCAGGCCGTGTGACTTCCTGGCTCTTTCCCAAAGTCAAATGGACCGTGAAAGGGAACCATGTTGAGCTGATACAGGACGTGGAAGCGGCCGTGGCAGGGCAAGTTAAGACAAGGGCAAACAAGAACTCCCAGAACGGCTTCAGAAAGGGACGAGGGTGAGGGAGTGAGTGTGTGCGAGCCAGGGCGAGGATTGTGATGGGGATTGACAGCTATGTGTCCTTCGCAGTAATAACTCTTTTTAAAATTTAAGCAGACAGTGGATTTTAATCACAATTTATATTAATAACATACATTATTAACACATATATTTTATATAATATATAGTATGCATTATTATTACTACATTATTATGTATTAATAAGATACATCTGAGTCACGCAATTTCCAATGATTCTTTACACTTTTCTACAACTGTGCACATTTTCTGTGCTGAGCATATGCATCTTATTATACAGAATTATTTAAGACAAATATGCAAAGCACAATCTAACACTGGTTAAAGAAATACAGATTACTGCAGTAGCGTGTGACCAGCTTTCCCCTTTAGACTAGCAGTGAGCAAGCTTGTGTGGTGAGTCAGATGACGGGTGGAATCATAGTGGGTGACTGTGTGGCCAGCCTGTCAGTGCAGCACAGCCACTTCGAGAAATTCGTGGAATGTCAAGGATTGACGCATCAGGAGGCTCACTGAAATTAGAGTAGGAGGCTGGAAGCAACCCAAACATACAACAGTGGCGATTTAGTCTGCAAGATTCAAACATACTATCATCTAAAGAAACTCTCGCTCAAAAGGCATTTGGGAGTGATGCCAATGATATGGGAAATACTGATAGTTTTTCACTGAGACCAAAAATTCAAATGTGAAACTTTATCTTTTGTATGGCCCCATTACACAAGATGTTATGTTCTATGCTGAGAAAAGAGTATAAGAGATCAGTCTAAAGAATTAATTATCTTTGAGGTTCATTATTTTCTCCTTATACTTAAACTTTGTTTTTTTTTCCTTTATCATCTTCTATGCTTTAAAAATCAGAAAAAAAAATATTTTCAGACAGCTGTGGTTTTAATGAGCAGTTCTCAGATGCTCCTGAGTCCAGGCCCAGAGAAACCCAGGATCCTGCAGAAAGACCAATTGCTATGGAGCTGTGGTCATCAGCTGCTTCCAGGAGGGGATGCGTAAGACCTGGCCAGGGCCTACAGGAGCAGCTGTGAGACTTCATTATAGCTGATAAAACCACTTTGGGGACAGTGCCTACCCAGAGAACTGGCCTCTCCCTCCCCCACCCTAGTGCTCAACCTTCTTTTTCTGCTCAGTCTGAATTTGGGAAGAATGAGGACTGTAGCTTCTCACTAGCATTTTCCTTCACGAGACAAAAACAGTTTTTCTTTTGGAAATCTTGATATTTATTTATTGCCCATTATAGGTGAGGCCTTCCAGAGCATAGGTAACACCCTGTTTCTCAGATTCCAACCAGAATTGTGCAAGAAAAGAGAATTGGGGGGGGGAATACATGTTTTAAATGCATGTTAATGTTAATTCTGTGTAATGTGGTGACTCGTCAGTCTGGCTCAGCCATCTCGTTTCAGTATAGAATTTTTAAGAATGTCGGCACTGGGAAAGAGATGCTTCGCAAAGCAAAGCTGATCCAAATGGAAGAAGTTTATGCTTGGCATATCTTACTAAATCATGATGCTAATTTTTCAACCCCAAGTTCAATTATGCAAAGGTATTTATTGTTGGCAAGACTGGGAATGCAGACACTCTCATTCATTGCTGGTGGGAGTATAAGTTGGTACAACATTTATGAAGATAATTTGGCCGTATCTTTCAAAATTACAAATGCACACACTTTTTGACCCAGATATTCAACTGTTTAAGAATTTATGCAATTTATGCAACAGTCATAACAGCATCTATGTAAAATAGCATGTAAAGCATGGTTATCCAACACAGTGTTATTTGCAATAGAAAAATAGTGGAAATAATAGAAATACATATCAGATGGGGAGGGTAAATCTATCATGGCAGATCCATAAAGGGATATTGTGCAGTCACCAAGAAGAGCATCAGAATTCTTTCTATATGGGCACAGAGCTCTTTTCATTGTTTAGTAAGCTAAAAAAATAGAGTCCAAAATGTTTATGCAATTTGCTATTACTATTACTATTACAAAGCCACAGGGAAGGGAAGGGAAGGGAAGGGAAGGGAAGGGAAGGGAAGGGAAGGGAAGGGAAGGGAAGGGAAGGGAAGGGAAGGAAAGGGAACACAATATATGATCATGAAAGCTTGCTGTACATGCACAGTTTAGATCTGCAAGGACCACAGCAACTAATATGTTGATCATTTCCAGAAATGAGGGTTGAAAGGAAAGCTGGGAAGATGACTTTCAATGTTTTAGATTTTGTTCAGCATGAGCATGTTACTTGTTTTGAATTTTTATGCTGTTAAAAGGACTAGTGTCTGTAAAGTTGCCACACTGACAGTGTGCTCTGGCATGTAAACTGTCAAGCACTGGCCCTGCCAACTCTTCCATTGGACGGCGCCTCCAGCCCTGTCTTGGAAGTAGAACGTGGTGCGTAAGGGGCTAATGAACAAGTGGCATTCAGGTGCATACTCACGACCAGTAGAGCTTAATTGCTCTTTTATAATGTATACACAAAATAAATAGAAATAAAATTGTATTATTATTACAAATCCACTGGATATGAGCACCTTGCTTTACAGGCTCCAGGTTACAGGTCTGTGAAGAGCCGGGGACCGTAGATGTAGCAGCCAAGTGTTAGCATCAGTGAGGAGAGAGGAGTTCAGTGCTGTGTCCCACATGTGAATCACAGCCAGCTTTTCTCATGCCACAGATCCCCCACAGCAAAAGCTCTGCACCCCATCAGCGGGAAGGTAGCCGATGCTCCCGAAATCCCTGCCATCTTCTCCCTGTTACACTAACCTGGAGTTACATTTGGGTCACTTTGCACATTAGAATGGAATAACTACTTTTGATGAACCATTTTAACATCAGAAACACTTTTGCCTTAAAATAAAGTGACGTTTATGTGAAGGACAACAAGGAGGTGCCCTAAAGCTAAAATAAAACAAGCAAGGAGAAAAATCCCATCTGGGCTGTTTCCCTTTCTAGCCAGGTCCCAAAGTTCCAGACAGAAAATTTTGCTGTGTGCATCACCAGCTGTGATGTCAGATCTCATTTGGGTGGCTGCAGACAGTGGCCTGCAGCTGTCTGTCTGGCTTCTGGACTCTTTTGTGTCACAGTGTGTCCTTGAACATTTCAGGAGTGCACACAGGCGGTCGGTGTTACCCCACAGACAGACGCCAGACAGGAAGACCTCGAGGGAGCAGAGCTGAGCGACGGCAGCAGGTATCAAAGTGTCCTCAGAGCTTCACTTCAGAGCAAGGTCAGCAAGGCCAAAGGCCTGGATAAAGCGCAGCACCCTCTTTACCCCATGAGCACTTAATCAATTGACTGCAAGCACCTTTCTCAGAAGCACACTAACACTTCCCAGGAAGGAGGATCACAGTACCAGGTGGGGAACCAGCTCAGGGGAGAACCTGCCAAGTCTGCATCACAAGGCGCGTGCTCTGTGTTTCCCACATTTTCATTTGCAAACACCGAGCTTCGAGCCAGACTTGCAATTCACGTACTGCACATCTGACCCATGTTCAGTCGTCGTGAAGGTTTGTCCAGACTGTAGTCTTCAAAGAAGGCTTTCTCAGCTCTACCACTCCCCAGCCCAATTCCAGGTCACGGATGAAGGCTTCCTGTCCTATCCCAGCAGCACTTAGGACACTGACGTCTGGCTCTGGCTCTGTCCACGGCTGGCTTTGTTAGGGGAATGAGTTTTTGTGTATCCATTCTGCCTTAATCATGTTTTACTTGTGTTTGCTTTTCTAGGACCCAGTGCTACGCCTGGCACTTTAGGGTTTCTCATTAGAAATGCTCAGAGTGAATGAATAAATACAATGATTTGATTATCCACGCACAGAATTCTTCTGAAATATTTGTATATTACTGTGATTTCCTCGTTATCCTCCTCGCAGCAACATTTCCATGTGGCTGTGACCAACTGTCATCACCGCAGCTGCGAACACCTCAAATAGTCGGAAAGCTGTGGGTACATTCGGGGAAGACAGTTAAGATAATGGCTGGCACATAATAATCAATAACTAGGAAAGAACCGATTCTGATGTCAGACTCACTTTCTCTAAGCTATTGCTCAGACTGAATAATTTTCATCAAGAAAATTCCCAACTCTGCTATCTATAGTAAATAAGTTATAGTAACCAAGGACAACTGGAACAAAAAGTAAGATGATAGGTAATTTTCCTTGTAATTTCCCAATTTCCCCCTTTTTTAAAAAAACTTCTTATCCATCCTAAATGCTGTATTTCTTTCATTTCTTCTTTTTTCTTTTTTCCCCCAAATGCATAGCTTTTGGATATTTTGAGGGGAGAGCTAATTATTTAAATAAAAAATAAATATTTCAAATAAACTCAGTATTTAAAGTTAATGTGCAATCTCATTTGATGTGAAAAACCATTGGCTGCCTATCTTCAAAGGATGATTCTATCATGTGGTGATCTATAAAAGCCTTAAGACTTGCATTTTGTGCACATGGATTGAAGGCTTGTGCCCTCCCCAGAATGCCTCATCACGGAGTATCTGGAGTTGGTATCTTTCAGAAGTAATTCATTCAGAAGGTGGAGGCTTCATGAATAGGCTTAGTGCCTCTGTAAGAAGAGACCAAAAAGCCACCCACATTCCTCCCCTGCCATCCGAGGAAATAGGAAGTCGTAGTCTGTGCCGTGAAAGAAGACCCTTGCCAAGCCCTGCAATGCTGGGACCCAGAACTGTCCACAGAGCTTAAATGTTTGCTGTTTTTGTTGTTTGGAAGCCACTCAGTCTATGGTAGTTTGTCATAGCATCCCAGACTGAATAAGGCATTTAATCATCTTTTAATATCTCTGAAGCCAGCATGTGTCTGATGATGGGTGGCATAGCATAATTCAACTGACAGTGTTTTTCATTTGTAAAAGGTACATAAGATAATGGTGTATCTTATAATATGTGGCATTTGAGAATGATTAAAACATTGTATATGCAATGTCTGACTTTTCACATTCTCACATAGCCACTCATTTTTCCATTGTTTCTCATCTTCCAAGTCCGGTGGATGATAGCGTTAAGTACTTACTCACCAGACACTGTGACCCATTGTACTTGACCTTAGGGACTCAAAAGAACAATTTCTGCCCTAAGGTTTATAATCAGGAAAGGATGAGAAAGTGATTCTGTGTATTGTGTCCTTACTACTAAGATAAAAGAGTTAAAATAGATTATTTCAAATATTGGCTTTCACATTTTATGATCTTTAAAAATTAAATTGTATAAAAGGCTTTGGAGCACTTGTTTCCTGTAAAACTTTTTAAAAAGAACTTCTTACCCATATTTAATAGTAGGGAGGAACACTGAAATTTATTTACCAAATGCTGCAGTAACTGTTTCACACACGTTAATTCATTTAATTCTTACACCTCTGTTGGAACAATGCAACCCTCAGTTTGCAAAATAGTGACAAAAAAAGACAGCAAATAATTTTTTTACATCTATAAGAAAAATAATTAAAAAGATAAGAGGTAGGGGAATACAAATGAGGTATGAAAACTGTACAAAAGAATAAGCATGAAGACTAAAATTTTTAGTATCTCAAATAAAAAGTTGATTGAATGAGATTAGTAGCAGATGAGATATACCAGAAGAAAAGAACCAGTAATAATAGTCTAAGCTGAAAAAAAATAGTGAAAAAAATGGGCAGAGCATCAGTGAGCTCTGTGAGAATATCACTGGTCTAAACTAGGTAAGAATGCCAGGAAGTCAGTAATAGTATAGAGACTATGAATAAAGACACACACTGAAATCTCCACCAAAATCTCTAAAAAAATACAAGCAGGTGTAAGAGTTTACAGTGGAATAGCACAATATTATTTGACTAACTTAAAAATAATTTAAAAAGGAAAATTAGCACCAGGGATATAGCTCAGCCACATAGCACATGCCTGGAAAACACAAGGTCTTGAATTCATTTCCTGGTACACACACACACACACACACACACACACACGAAAGAGGTAAAATAAGAGATGAGTGTAAAGCAAATATTAAGGTGTTAAATGTAGCCAAATTTCATCAGTAATATATTAAATATAAAAAGGATAAGCATTACAGTTCAAAAATAGAAAGCTATCAGATAAAAAAAAGCCTGCACAGGAGAGGTACCTCTCAAATATTAAGACCCAAACAGACTGAAAGCAAAGCACAGAAAAAGTTTTCCATGAACTAATCTCAAGAAAACTGCTTGGCTATAGCATTATCAGACAAAGAAGATTTCAAATCAAAAACCTACTGACAAAGAGGATCATAGTAAGGATGAGAGAGTCAATGGTTAGAAAAGTTATAATCTTAAATGTGTGTGAATCCAATTAGGATGCTTCAAAAGACTTCAAAAGCAAAAAGGAAGAGATAACAAAATCTACTTCATAGCTAAGGATTTTTGTAGCCTTCCTCAGACAGACTAAGTAAACATCACACCAGTAAATACACAGAGATTTGAGTAATTGTCTACTTTACCTAAGAAATATTTATAGAATAGAATACCCAACCATTAAAGAATATATAGATTTTTATGAGCTCATGGAATATTCATCAAAATAGATTCCACACTGGACCATAAAATGTGTCAATAAAGTCATGTCAATTATGTATTCAACCATAACAATTAAGCTCTAATAATAGCAACAGTAGGAAAAATCTCTGAAATTTGAAATGTAGTATTATGCACTTCAAAATACAGATCAAAGAAGAAATAATAAGATAAATTAGAAAAGATTTTACTGAATGATAAAAAAGGAAATCAATTTATCCCAACTGTAAAGTTGTTAGAGGACATTATCTTGATTTAAAATACTTATCACACAAAAAAAAGAAAGTTCTGAAATCAACATCTAAGCTGCCAGGGAAAATAGAAGGCACCAGGGAAAATAAAAGTAAAATTCCAATTAAATCCAAAGTGACTAGAAGAAAAATAAAATTAATAATGAAAATCAAGGAGAAAATGGAGAAAATCAACAGCCAAAAGTTGGTTATTTTAAAATTTAAAACAATAAATAAACTTTTAGTTAGATTAACCAAGGAAAACTAATAAAGCAAAGCTCAAGTACCACTACAGGAATGAAAGAAGAGATATCACTACAGACCCTACAGACATTAAAGATTTTTGTTTATTTGTTATTTTCTGGTGTTTAGCGCTTAGAATTTTTATGTTGCTACATTTATTTCTGACTTGTAGTAACATTATATAAAACATAACTAAAGGCATAAAACGTTACCAAGTTTGTTTTCCCTTCCTTATCTTTTTTGCATACATTGTGATACATATTATATATTCATATGTATAGAACTACAGTGTTGATCTGACCATTATTATATAGAATTTTATATCTTGTAAAGATTTGAGGGAATACACATGTAAAACAAATTAAAATAAATATACAATTATGCCGTCTTTTGTGATCACCTATGTAAACTTTATCAGAGCCTTTCAGTAAATTATGATCCAAGCTATTGTTGGTGTCCTTTACCTTAAGCCTGAAGAATTTCCCTTAGTACTTCTATTAAGGAACTTCTGCTGGCAATGAGTTCTCTGTGTTTCTCAATCTGAGAATCTCTTTATCTCATCTTTTGAAAGACCGTTTTGCTGAAAATGGTACTAGCTGTTACAAGGTTTTTTGGTTGTTTTTCTTCAGTGCATGAAATATGTTATCCTACTTTTTTTTTTATGAGAAGCCAACTGTTAACTTCACTGACATTGAATCCCGCTTCCCCTTTGTTGCTTTTAAGATTGTTTGTCTTTCAACAATTTGGCTATAAGGTGTTAAAGTTTTGGCTTTCCTTGATGTTTTCTACGTGTTGAGCTTTTTGAGTGTGGTAGTGATTTTCATCCAGTTTGGGACGTTTTCAACTGTTTCAACAAATAACTTTTCATATTCCTTTTTTCTGTCTTCTCTGTTCCTCCCGTTATGTGTGACCACATTTTATGGTGGTCTGTGATCCTCTGGTGCTTACTAATTTCTTTTCTTTTTTTCCATTATTCAGATTTCATAATCTCTGTTGACCTACAAGCACATCAATTTTTGCTTCTGCCATTTCAAGCCTGTTGTTGAGTTGCTCTAGTAAATTTTTATTTAGGTTATTGTACTTTTCAACTCTGTAATTCCCTATGTTTTTTTAGTAAACTTTTTTATTATATAACAGTTTAAGGTATACAGGAAAAATTGCAAAGAAAACACAGTGAGCTTCCACTTTTACCAAACACCTGTATTACTAAGGTACATGCGTTACAACCAGTAGGCTTGTGTTTCTTTGTTATCATTTGTTGAAAACCAAGAATTTTAAATAATATGTGGTAGCAACACTGATCCTGACTCCACCCCATAGGGCTGGCTGTTGTTTGCTCAACTGTTTATATTTTCCACTAACTTATTCAGACAAATTCTATGAAGTCTGTTTTTCCTAAAGTATTGTCTACGGTGCTTCTGCTTGTGTTTTCCCTCTCATGTTATCCTTTGCCTTTCTATGGATCACTTTAAGTAACAATAAATCCCTTATTGGTCAAAGTTCGTGCTCAGCTCCCTTAGCCGGTCTGACGTTTTCCTTTTCTGGTGGATGCGCCCTGCCTTGCAGACTGCAGTCACAGCTCAGAAGTTCTTGATCGTGCTGCTAACTGGTGGTTCTTTCTTGCTGAGAGAAGGCAGCACACAGCCTTTCAGACTTGCAGGAGTGAGCGGTTCATTTTTAATCCTCGACTCTCTGACACTGGCTCCCGGCTAGAGTAGCTTATTTTTCCACCAGAGGTTAGTCTGTGTTGGTGCTGACTGCGGCTGGTGCTCAACCAGTGAGACCTCCAGAATTGCTTCAGTCCTCCCTGTGCAGCATGGGGTGCGCTCTGGTGGTTCTGGTTGTCTTCAGCTTGGGGTGCAGAGTGGGTAGGGCTCCAGGCCCAGTCCGCCTGCTGACTGCAGAGGCGTCTCAGAGCCCAGCAGGCTCTCGTGACAGTTCTGCTCTTTCTTTGAATGTCTGGCTGACGATGGATTTTGATTGTTTCATGGAGCTGTTAGCCTCCTCTTAATTTCTGTGCATCAAGATTTACAATGGTATTGAGAGGGGTTATAGGCAAGACCTCATAGATACCGAGAGGGAATGGTGTCTCCTCATCTTCAGCATGAACCTCTGGCCTACAGGTGAGCCAGGACGGGAGCACGGGCCAGCAAGGGTGGGGTGGAGATGGTGGTAGAAGGACACTCTAAATGCTGGAAACCTTGAGTTTAACCTAGAGATTCTGATCTAAGAGCTGAATGGGGAGAAGCCGCGCGGTCCTCTGCGTCCCCCTCACTGAGAAGGGAACATCTGCAGCACTGAGCTCAGAGGCCAAGCCCTGGCCTCTGCCCTCCCTGAGGGGAGCCACAGCCCAGGCTGGGAGCACAGGGGAGTTTCTGTAGTGTGAAGTTGGGGGGACAGAGAGTGTGGACACTTGTTATTTTTACTGAGACAGAACAGGTTTCTTCAATGAGTGTTTCTCTATTTGCTGTATGTTCTCAATTTCAAAATACATTTATTTGTTTTTTAATACTTACCAGCCAAGTGATTCCTTTATGGAAAAAGTTTGGCCAAGCCTTTTGCATAAATATTCCAGAAGTACTGTGTGACATTTCAATAATGGAACCTACATAACAAATAATTTTATGCCAATAAATCAATTGGTTTAGAGTACATGAATAAAATCCTTGAAAACTTCAACTTACCAAGCAATCATAATAAGGAATAGAAACAATCCTCTTCCTGTACCCTTTGAACGCTATGATTAACATAAGATGCTGCCTTGCAGCAGACAGTGGAATTCCTGTTGAAAAACACAGAGGGAGTCTCTGTGGGAAGGAGCACTGTCACCCGTCTGGTTGGATATTTCAATTTCAGGACAACTTTACTGCCAACTGTCAGTTTGAGAGATTTGAAAAATAAAGGGTATAATTTATAGAATTATGTAAAGACAGTGAGGATTTTGCTTTAAAAATACAGTAAATTGCATTTTAAAATCATATCAATATTTTATGAATGTTAAATTATTGAATATAAAGGAGACAGTTCATCATTTTAGCATGTTCCCTCAAATGGACTGGAAAAAGGAGGGAGTCACTGCATGTTTTTGCTTCATTTCATGACCACCTGGACCCCACACTTTGCGACCTGCCTACCTAGTAAGATTAGTTGTAAGATGTAAGTCTGTTTCTTTGTTGTTTTAAAGTTTCTGGACACTTCTTTAGAAATGATGTAGTGGAGGGTATAGAGTGAAGAGACCCACATTCTAACATACACTAATGTATATGAAGAGTATTCTAAACATATTGTCTCATAGATCATTTCTACTAATGAAAAACCAGAGTAGAGAATTGCTATGGGTAAGTGTATTTTATGCCTAAAAATATCCAAAACTCCTATTTCAATGCTCAACATGTTGCTGGTCAAAGAGCACTGGACCCGTGTAAATTGCCCCTGTTCTCACCTACATTGCTGGGGGGACATCATCTGAGGGTCTCCTTAGAGGCTTAGCAGCTGCTGCTTCTAAGTCTAGCAAACTGCATCATTAAGGATGATAAATGACAAAGTTGAAGGACAAGAGGTGAATTTGGCAGGTTAGCCTGGAATATGGTAATGGAATGTTGTAATCACACTTGGCCCGCCTTCAGGAATTCCATGTGCAGACATTTCTGATACATCTGGTGTCAAATCATTGACTTCCATCTCCAAGAAGAAGGGATATTGAAAATATACCTCGCTCTTGTTAGCAGCAATGGGGATTGAAGAAGGTCAGTGAATAAATACCAACTTTTTTCCAGTGTTAAACGGCACCATTATTTCAGATCTTTTGCAAGCCTTTAGTAGAAGGAGTTTCTTTTAAACAAAGACTCCTCATAATACAGAAATGAATTTTTCATCTCAAGTTCCAGTCTACTGAACTCCACGGAAGCCTTCTTTTATGGTCCAGTAAAGAAAAGTTACTGTACTATACCTGATACAATCAACATGTCATTAGGAACATTATTCTCAAGTTTTCTTATCTATAAAGTGGGGGTAATAATAACTTATTCAAAGGTCTCCTACATACATCAAATGAATTAATGCATAAAAAACTCTACAATTGTCAATATCATAAATAATATTACTATTTTGATTACCCAATAACTGATTTAAAATAATGAGTGAAAAGCCAAGACCTTAGACCATCAGCCACTATATGTGTACTGCAGCCTTTTCCAAAGACAGTGATCTAACAGAGTTATTCACAATTTTCTGATCATCCAATGCTATATCTTTGTAGTTAGACCAGTACCCAGTCCATCTCTCCCCTTCTTTTTAGAATGGAGAGTCTGTGTCCCATGGCTCAGATCAGGACGTGTCCTGTATTCCCCTGATGCAGACATCCAGTTCAGACACGAAACAAGTTTTCATTGTGACGCTGGAGTCCCCCAAAATAAAACCCAGTGAAGATCATAACCCTGGAAAGTAGGCCCTAGCACGACTTTCCGGGCTGTTTGCCTTATCCCCAAATAAGCCCAGTTGAGGTCATAACCCGAATAGATGCATTTATTATACCTGCTGCAGCATATAATGGATGCGTTGAATTATAAAATAGTATTAATATACAATTAATCATAAATAAATAATATTATTGACATTAATACTTAAAATAAATGATGTTTAAATTATAATCAGATATTTGTAAATACCCAGGCAGGTCCCTTTGAACAGTATGCAAATGCCTATGGAAACAAATTAAACAGAGACTTAATGCCGAGTGACCGACTTGGAGTCCAGGCCCAACAGGCAGGTAGCATGTGCACTTGATAAGGAACAGCTGTGGTTGCATCTATCACAAATCTTCCTAATCCAATTACATCATGTGTTGTGGCAGGCATGCTTAATGCACTCGTGTGACGTAAAGAAAGGCTTCTTGAACTTTGGTGCCTGCAGGTTTTCATCGCTTGTATAGCCAGCATCATTCTTAATTGTCACCCTTTTGTTGTGGTCCTGCCTCCTAAGTCTTCGTGTACTCCTTTGCTTCATGGAACTTTGGGAGCCCCAGCCTGCAAGAGGTCGCGACTCGGGGGAAGAGTTCGTGGGATAAAACCACCGACAGCTGCGTGACCAGTGCACCATGAGCAGGTTCCGTGGCCAAGAAGTGCTTGTTTAAGTAGAGCTCTCTGGCTGGGCCTGAGGGATTGGGGTCTGTGGTTCTGTAAGAAATGGAGTTGCAAGGAATTCATGCTGGAATTCAGGGTTTGGAGCTATGCTGATGTTCTAGGGGAAGATGACATGATTGTATTTGAATAAATGTGGATTTTTGTACAAGAATAAATGTAGCTTCTTGGATATAAAAAAAAATAAGATATCTCCTGAAAATAAGTCCTAGTGGTTGTTGAAATGTTCACAGGCTCTCTACTCTTTCTACATTCACTCTTTCTTTATTTTGACTTGATGAGATCTTCTAGGTAATGGCCTATATAATTAAAAAAAGTGTAAACCAGTGTTAACTGCCTTAGAGTGTAAGGAACTAGAGATAATCCTAATTTTATGGGGAAATTATGACAAAGGCCATGAAGGCCCTGAAGAGGGATTCGTAGGTTGCTAGGTGGTTTCTTAAGCACATGGCCCTTGAATTGGGCCTGAACCCGGGTGAGGGGAGCATGCATCTCCAGAAACACATTTTGAGAAGGGTCTGAGGTGTGCTAGCTTGGTGAGTAAGTGCTGAGGCTGGGGAAAAGCCAGCGTGCCCAGCGGAGTACAGGTAATTGGTGGGAAATCATCCCGGAGATGTGAGCAGGCAGGATGGGCTGGTACACATTGAGGAGAAAGTCCTGCCTGTGACCCAGGGCTTTATGCTAACCTTCTCATTAACTACTGTGACGTTAAGGAGCTGGAGGCAGTGGATGGCTAGGGGCTGGGAGCACCCGTGCATTTCCACAGACAACAGAGGCTGACCAGGGCTGCGCTCCAAGGTGCCTAGATTTTACTCCCTTTAAATGCTGCCTCTTCTCTGGGAAAGAGGTCCTGGGAGGTCCCCTTGCTCCTATCACCTGTGCAGACTCTGAGACCCAGGGCAGACTCAGGGACCCTGCTTCTCCCCATCCAGCACCCCCATGGGCTCTTTTTGTCCCTTTCGAGGACCCTTAGTAAAAATGGCATCCCGCGGGAGGACAGCTCATTGCTTTCTACTCAAGAGCAAAGACTAAGCATGTGTTTCATTTTAACTAGTGCCTTCCCTTGCACACCTTGAGTCTCTTGTTAACACACTGGGAAAGTGAAACTCTTGACAGAAGAATGTACCCTAGGATTATTATTCAGTTTTGAACCATTCTTAGTTCAGCCCTCACTTCTGATTCATGAAATTTTCTACTTGAACTTCAGAATAAGTAAGAAAAAAAACCTATTAGGCTAACAAAAACAAAGTTTGTCTCTTCTATATAGGAATTTTAATTTAGGAAATTTCTGTGTCCTACTTATTATGGGATAGGAAATTTTCTTGGAGTTGGAACCTAAGACTTCAATGCATGTGGACATAGTAAGGGTCAAATAATGGTATCAACCACTGTGACCAATTCTTGCTGACTTAATTCCAAACTGATTACTTTAGAGAACCCTGGAAAGTGTCTTACTTTTTAAGATTGTTGTCACAAAATCTTAATGGTCCCTTCAAATGAAAATGTACCTTGCAGGCCTCATAACTGACCTATTTGATTCCAACATAGATCATAATAATTTGACAGCATCACTTATTTTGGAGTTTGATTGCCTTCTTTGCCTCCGGGTGCTAGAGGAAAAGGGATTTGTGACTGAAAGGGTTAAGTGGATTTTATTATAATGTGCTCCCATTTCATTTCCCTCCCTTCAGCTCCTTCAGAAAATGTTAATCTAATTGTGATACTATCACTTTGATGACAATATGACAAGACAGACAAATTTGATTTTATTCTCCACAGAGCGAAGCATATGCTGCTTGGGAAGCTTTGACAGAGAGAAGGACATAAAACAAATGGAGTTCATGAATATACAATTTTTATTGTACACAGTAGTGACATCCAAACTTCAGAGACTAGGTGGGTGAGACTGAGACTTCCCTATTGAGATTAATGGGAACGTAAAAAGGTGCCATCAGAGAGTACTACAGTTTATGCTAAAAATGTCGATGTGAATCAGAATAAATTTCTTCTCAAGATGAGCGATACACTTAATGGCTGTGAGACATTTGCGTCCAGTAGCAGTTCCTCCAAAGTAATTTTTTGTTGTTATTGTAAATTATATAATCTTAACTGCAATTATAGTTCTGTTTAGGGAAAGGTCAAGTTAGTGCTGTGGATGGTTATAAAGCAAAAAGGAAATTGGTATACGGATTCCCCTGCCAATAGCCTACGAGTGACTTCAAGTACAATGATTTTTTGTTAACTCTATTTCTCATTTAATGCAATAGAGCAAGTAAAGACAGCACACATTAACAAAAAGCAAATTAGATTTCTCTAAGTAAACATGTAGCTTCTAAAGGACTAGAGCTTCTGGAGAAAGGACAGTTTGAAGGTTAAAGGCAGCATGCAAACAGGGAAGGCCTGTTTTCAAGAAAATCAGGAGCAGAAGATCTGCTGGGAAATCCTCATTGTCGGGTTTAAATCTCGATTTTGCAATTTGCCTGATTGGACATGAATTCCAACATGGTTCCCGTCCTTTGCTTTTCAAGGCTATGCTGACATTGAGACTCAGCCCACCTTGTCTGAAAGGGTTAAGAGGGATTGTCTTCAAATACTGATGGTTAAGCAGTAGAATCTGAAATCTTCATATGATAATAAATTTGGAAGGATTCAGTCCAGGTTCAGTTTGAATCTCAAAGCTTTTTCTTTATTTTACAAAGAAGATTAAATTCCAAAATCATAACATGAAATATAAAAGTAGTATGCCAAACCTTAGAGTTTTTTTAAAAAATGTATTTCCTGAAAATTAAAACATACTTGTAATTAAGAAGATAACATGTTTCAGAAACTACAAAACTTTAGAGTTTAATTATGTAATTCCCCTCTGCTCCAGCTTCTGAATGATTCTGGGCAAAGGAAACTTTTCACAGAATTCAGTGACAAACAGAAAAAGTGAGAGTAGCATGGATATTTAAGGCCTTGAAAGACCATTTAGTGAGTCACTTTCTCCCAAGAGCAAACCTGTCCTTTCTGTCAGTTCTGCATCTTTTTTTTGGGAAAATTTCTCTCCTGGCTGACTCCCCTCCTGCCCCAGTGACACTTGTTTGGCTGAAACTCTCAGGAAAGAGGGGGCCCTCTTTTCTTTCCTAGCAGTCCCACCCACCACCAGGATACCCCTGGAGCTCTTTGTCACACTGGAGTTTGAGATTAGCTGAGTTATTTGTTCTACCATAGAAATAATTCCACTCAAAACCAAATTTGATGACGTAGTCTGTGCTGACTTCAGATGAGCCAGGTCCATACACAATTTCTGTTGGAGCTTTCAGAATACGCAAACTATTTCTCAGACCCCTTTACTATCTCCACGGGATACAGCGACAAAGGACATGCTTAGAATCCACTTTAGCTGGAAATTCAGCTTCCGTAACAAGTTCAGCAGTGTTGAGTATTTTGGGCACCAACCATACACAGACAGGTGGCCAGATATATGATTTTGTTTCCATTTCAGTTTGATTTGAGTGGACCTCAACGAGAATGTTCCTATGTTAGGCCAAAGCATCCTTAGAACTGCCCGGTCCCACCTAGAGGCAAAGGCACAGGCGTGCAATTGGTAAACAAGGTTCTGGCACCAGATGGAGTTTGAGTTTCGATTCTCTACTTGATGCATTATTTCGGACAAGAATGTCCACTTATTGGTTCTTAGTCTTTTGTCTGTAGACTGAGGGACAGAATAGTGTTTCTCCAGGGACCAAAGACATGGGGACTATAGGCAAAGTGCTTCGATAAGTGGTACTGAGTACTCACAACTGGCTATTTATCATTGCTGTTTTCTCTTTATGTCTTTCAAGTGGAGGGGATCAGACTGTGCCATCCTGCAAATATGCCAAAAATTGAAGAAAAGCAGCAGAGGAAAAGCTCTGCACCTTTTGTGTAACTACTTCCTGGGTCTTTAATATGGCGTTCTCCATACATGCAAAACTTAAAAAAAATTAGCACTCCATGAAAATCATATGCCTTGTCTCTGGCTAATCTGCCTTTGGTAAGACTGTATTATAGGTCCAGGTGCAGAACATAAGAAGGGAGAAGCCAAGGATTTGTCTCCTTCTATATCCTCCTACCCAGCCCTGCCCTACCTATCAGCACTTGTTCCTGCCGTGTCTTCTAGGTTCTGTCTTAACTGCAACCACCCAGCTCTTTCTCAGCTACCCAGAGGAATTACTTTGGTAACCTTTGTTTAACTTCAGCAATAAAGTCAGTCTCTGGGAGATGGGGCTTAGCCATCAGGGTTTTTACAAAGTTCCTTTACTTGGGGTAAGTTTTAGAAAGGAACTGATTCTGGAACTCTACTTCTGGATTTTCTGCCTTTATTAATCTGAGATGGGATCTAGAATTAATAGTTTTAAAAAATCTTCAAAATGAATCAAATCTGCAGTCAGAATTGAGAACCATTAGGGCAGGATACTAATTACTATAGGGACAGTAACAAGCAAGATCAATTCTCAGAGCTGGAAAAACTGAGGTTGCTAACTGGTCTTGGGAGTCCAGTACAGGTATTGGGCCAGGGATGAGAATGAAGATATAGAATCACATAGGGATGTGAAGTAGGAAAAAATGCAAATGAAGCACCAAGCTTACAAAGAGACAGCTTCTAGAAGAGGAAGAATTGGATGAGTTCAAGGGATGGAATGGTTGAAGGGAAGAAAAGGATGCTTTGAGATGAGTCTGGGGAAGCAATCAGGGTGAGGGCAGGCTGGGGTCAGATCCATTGTGGGTCTGGTCTCCACCCTAACGGGGGATCTACTGGATTTTAAACAGAGAACACCATCAAATCTCTCTCTTCCCTTTATTTGGCTGTGGCTTTTCTCCCAAGTCCTTACCACAATCATAAATGCTATAAACTGAATAGGTCGAGCCATGTGAAACAATGAACATTAAATCATTTTGACCTATAAAATTGGCAATTTCATATAGATATGGGAATATTTGTTTAGTTTTATTTCTTTTCCTTTAGAAAGAAGGCAGAGATTTTTGCCCTTTCTGTTTGCTCCTGTGTCCTTAAACTTTTGTTTTACCTTTGGATTTTGTTTTGTTTTGTTTTGTTGTGACTGGCATCGAAAGGGACTCAAATATGTGTTGAATAAGAAAATAAACACTACAGAAAAGGCTTATTGGGGATTAGCACACATCAATGGAAATGATCAATATTTATGTTTACTGGGAAGATGTTTGGATTTAAAAGATAAAGAAAAACATGACTTTACATATTCAGGCAAGAGACAAAAGAGAGAGAGAAAAAGAGAGAGAGAGACAGAGGATTCCTTATAAAGCAAAAAAGCAATTTCCTTTGTATCGTATTTATCATTTCACGAAATTAACTAGAAATCCTGGTAACACATTTCCCACAATTCTGAAAAAGAGAAATCATCCTGCCCATTTTTCAATTATATCCAAGAGCACATAAAGATTCTCAGATACAAAAGTACTAAATAAGGTTACTCTCAAATGTTCTGAGAAGCAACCACAGCTGAGAGGGAAAGTGGAGCACTGAGAGGTGAGTGACCGTAGGGAAGAGAGAGGACCTCGCTGGGAAAAGACAGCGCTGGAGCAACGGGACCGACACGTGGGCTCACCCAGCGTCCACTCGGAGCTGTCCAGGAGGACCCACCTGCCCCCCCGTCAGCAGGGGCATGAGAAAAAGGCGAGTATCAGTAGTGCCTGAATTGTACAAAAGGTACAGAGTTCCAGTCTAAATCCACAACCAAAATTCCAAATGAACTCAACAAAATTTTGGAGAGATAGAGAAGAAGGTTTAAAGGACCACTGCTTAGAAAGATAGGGAAACACATACAGGAATTTCTATAAATTCACAGATATGTGTGTGTGTGTGTGTGTGTGTGTGCACGCATCTTTAAATTTCTATTCAGCTTCTACTATATAAAACAATTTCAAATTAAAAGGAAACTTTGATGGGCATGTTCACGTTACTTTATTGTCTTAATTTGCAGTTTTAAAAATTAATATTGGACTTACTCTTACATAAATAAAAATGGCTAATGACTCACTGGTAATAGTTTCATGCATCTCCCAGTACTGGCAGGATGCTGGATAGCTATCCCCTGAAGGTCCCACTGTTCCTTAGGAAAACAGAAGCTAGGGTGCTAGGACTGTGTCTAAGTGGATAGTTCCCCTCAGAGGCTTTTACAGACTAAGAGCGTTAGTTTTCTTAGAGTTTTCCACCATCCTCCAGCTAGTGGGCAGGCTGTGTGCGACTCCCACCCTCACCATGTGGGCCTGGCAGCCAGCTGGGCAGGGCAGCCCACCCCGACTTGCAGAGAAGGAAGGGGCCGGGGCTGTGCAGGCATCTGTGCCAGGCCCAGCTCACTTCCTCCCCCGCCCTGAGGACCATGCTCTTCTTGCTAACCAAAGCTTTGTCTCCCCTTCTGTCTGCAGGACTCAGAGTCTTCATCAGACCCTGTGTGGTGACGGCTTTATACTGCGGTTGTGACAGAGCTGGGAAATGTCAGCTTTATCAGTCTGTGTGTGGGAGAATCATAGAGCCGTCCTTTCCCAGGCTGTTACACTCCTTGGCTCTTTGGTTCTTTTCTTTTGCAGTAATTATTTTTTTCCGTGCATGTAGCCTTATGTGCCAACCAAACCAAACCAAACCAAACTGAACCAAACCAAAACAAAACAAACCAAACCAAACCAAAACAAACCAAACCAAATGATGTGCAGTTTAAAGTCCATGGTGATCTATTGTCAGTTAACTTGCAGAAGCTTCCAGGAAAACGCCCTTGGCAGCATAGGACAGCAAGACTCCTTCACGCTTAGGTAAGAGGTGCTGTCGCCTTTCAGTGATAGGATCCATGAATTGCAGTTAAATACACAAGAGGTGTTCATGTTACCAGCTTTTCCACTGTTTTTAAACTTTGTGGGGCACAGCTTTTTTAGTTCTCTATTCTAGTACCTACCTCATGCCAGGTGGAGAAATTTAAGTATGTTTAAAGCTGGAAAAGGGGCTGTTTGCATTTCAGTTTCCTTCCTGTATAATCTTACTTCATCATAATCATGTTTCTGTTTAGACACACTATGTGCAAACTGGCCATCAAGCTGATTATTTTGCCTCATCAGGTATTTTTTCCTAAAATCCAGGATCATCTATCTATCTAGTCTACAGCCTATCTAGTCTTTCTATATAATCATATATATTGAATATTCTTAATATTTTCCTTGTATTTTTCAAATGCCATCAGTGTTTCCTTTATTCCTGATACTGGTGATTTTGACGTTTATCAACCTTGTTATAGTTTAGAAGGAGTTATCTTCTTTGTTGATTGGAAACTGGAAACGTGTATACAGGGAAATGTGCCATATGTGATTTAAGTTAGTGTGTTCCTGGATCGTTCATCTATATCCACAGATTTCTACCATGCTCACTTCCATTAGGAGACAGGACAACCTGGAATCCCAGAGAGTCTGCTCTTGCCCTAACACATGCCCATTCTCTACTCTTTCCTCCACCTCTTTCCTCCATTCCACAAAAAATTGCACCTCTAATTTATCTTACTTAGATTAGGTTTGCCTTTTCTTAACCGTTTTATGAAAAAGGAATTATATGACAATATGCCTTTGTCCCTTACTTTGCTTACAGTAATGCCTTGGAGTTTTGTGGCTTTGTATATATCAGGGATTCTTTTACATTGATACTGATGAGGCATATTGGCTCACAATTTTATTTCTTCTAATGGTTTTATCCAGTTTTTGATACTAGCATTATGCTGGCCTTATAAAATGAATTGAGAACCATTCATTCCTTCTCTTTAGCTTTCCAAAATAATTTGTATTATTGTTCATATGTCAGTTGTATTCAGGCTTGGTATTAATTCCTTCTAAAATATTTAGTAGAAAAGAGGAAAAATCAATTAAACACTTATATATCTAGAAGTAACTACATGACATCCTGTTATATTTTTATTCTCCAAGTATCTATGAACTTAAATCAGTAAAGTTCCAATACAGTTTCTGGGTCTAGAAATTAGAGCAGCCAAAATTACTTGGAATAATTTTCTTTGAAAAAACATTTTTAAATTTTTTCTTTAAAAAGTGTGTGTTTCACATTTAAAGGCACCACATTCTAAATAGATGTATCCGGCTCAACTACAACAAACATATTTGATTTGCTCAGAACAAATAGGCAACTTTTCTTGGTATTCTTTAAGAATTTGAGCTAGATTTAATATGAAAAAAGTTTTAAGATTAAGTTGGCTAAAATACCACATAGATACGTACAATTCATATTACAATAGAAGAATATATACACTCTATGAAACTTAGAGGTTCTCTTTTTCTGACCATCATTATTTTTATTTTAGCTCGAATATTATGAGAAATAGTCAATGGTAGTATGAAATGTGTTATTAATACTTTTATTGTAGTAGTATTTGCATTCTAAGATTTTCCTTTTAGTCTTCACTTTCAAGATCTAACACCTAGACTGTAAATCATTTGTCTGAAATGAATTATTGCTTGTAATTTGCATATATAAATATATGCATATGAATACACCAACATCCTGTGATGTTCATAGAGGATTAGTTCCATTACTGTTCACAGAAGCCAAAATCTATAAATGCACAAATTTTCCACATAAAACACAGAAGTGTTTGCAAATAACCCAGGAGCATCCTTCTAAATACTCCAGGCCACCTTCAGATTATTTATAATCCCTAATTCAATGTAAACACTATATAAATGTTTGTTATGCTGCATTGTTGTGGATAACAAGAAGAAAAACAAACTGTGTTCACAAGAGATGCAGTTTTTCTCCCAAAATTTCCAGACCCTGCTTGGTTGAATTCATAGATTCAAAACCCAGTTACCAAGAGCCAACAGCGCGTTGTTCAGCAGATGTGTGTGTGCACGCTGTGGCCCTAGGTACATAGCAATGGTATGTTATGAGTATTCATTGAAATGTGTTGGTTGAATACCGATGGAAAGTGTGGGTTCTATTATTATGTGTGAACCTTACATAAAGCAACCATGAGTCTCTTACAACTTGTGTAAGACTGGTGGCTACATCAGTATCTCAGCTGTGGCTTTGAAAAGGATGTCCCATTGAGATTGCTTAGGAACTGAGCTAGTTAGGGGACAAATAATTGAACTGAGGGCCTTGTGTACCCTAGGTAGCCAATCTACCCCAGCTCCTTGATTATAGAGTTTTTACCTTTTCTTAGAAACGTTCATCAAGGATGAACAACTGTGAGTTAAAAAGGAGGTAAAAGGTGGCAGGGTTTGTGCACTGAAAAACACACTTTTGGGTAAGTGAGATTCTGAGGATCTTGTGTACCATACAAGACTTCCCCCTTTTTTGACAGGAACTAGCAGAGGCTGGAACAAGAGGAACAGTAGAAAGCAATATGGTAACCGGGGGAAATGAAGACAGGGGAAGAGGTGGATTCACATTTTGTTTTGCTATGTTTTAGCAGAAGTTTTAGGTAAAAGGTAGGCTCTTCATATAAATCCCCTAACAATTTGGGAAACAATTCTATCAAGCATTTTTGATATACTTCTTTATTTTAATGATGACAGGAAGACTGAGTATACCATATTAATTATGGAGACCAGATAAGAGAGTCTTGGAACTCAAGACCAACTGGAAAGAAATCCCAAAACCTTCCCAGCAGAGCTCTTAGGGAAATCACCCTGATTATTTATTCCAACATGTGTGAGTTTAACATTTTACCTGTGGCTTTAGCTATCAGAAGGACACTGTAAATCTCTTCCACAGATAATAGCAGCCTAAGTCTAATAAGATGTGACGGGAGATTCAGGAGAAGATGGCTTTCTGCTAAGGAGGTGTGAGGTGCTTCCCCTGTGTGTGCAGTGAGAGCACACTCTTATTTTTATCACTGGTGCTGGGGGTGAATGCCGCGAGGATTCATGGGGGCTCAGGGAACGAGGATGGTGGCTCTTTCCTCCACGCTCATGCAGGGCACCGACTCTCCGCTGCAGGTGTCTATGGGGTGCCACAAGGCAGGATCCTGGCCTCCTCTCCTCTGAGGACAAGCGTTTGATTCAATGCTGGTATTTCTCACACTTACAGAAATGGTGCTGGTGCTACAAGTCCAAAGCTTTTTCCCAAGCATACCAAGTGGTAGGGCATACACACATTTTAGGATTTCAACCCGTGCAATTATGACTTTAATAAGTTCATTTCTGAAGATGAGAGTTGTTTGTCAACACAGCTGTGTGCGTACTAGGTGTTTAAGGAAAGTTTAGAAGCAGTGTCTATGCTGTCGGGAGCATTAAGGTAGGTGGGAATAACCACTGGCTTTTCTGATAACCAGCTGAGAGGTCATATGTGTGTCACTTGAGTTATCAGTCGCTCAGCATCCTTCTATCCTATCTAAACTCACCATTACTTAAATGTAAGCTGGTGTTGTTACAAGCCTAGATATGCCACAATTAGGAAGGCAAGCGTGCCAGTAGAGACCTATAATACAGTCTCAAGCCAAGTGGACCTGCGCGCCCACGGATAGGTACACGGGCACAGCAATGCGTAGCTATCTTGTGGCTGACATGTAAGCAAGGTGTGCTGGGTCCTCTCCATCGTCACTCTTTCTCCTCTTGCTGTCTTGGGAAGATTTGTCCACCTCTATGGTATCTATAGATCGTGTTGTGTGTTCGGACAAGTATTCAAGGTCTAGTTTAACCTGCTCCAAAGCTCAAGAGCATCTCTGCCGTCCACTTCGGTAAAACACTCCAGTTTCTCCAATCAGCTCCCTTTTCGCTTAATGTGTCTCCAGAGAGCACTGGCACTGAGGCCCTCCTGACTCGTGTTTCCCTCTACCCTGGCGAATGTGAGCAACCCTTTCCACACGGCACCTGTGAAGTCTACACAGTGCACACCTCGTGTGAACTCATTCATCAATTTACACACCTCGTATCATAGCTTTCCAAGGTAACTTGTACTAAAAATGTTTTCTACTGCACTCTCCCCAGCAGCTGCTGAGCCATTGTTTTGCTACGAGCTCCTAGAAAGAGTTTCTGTGGCCACCTGGTACCCTCCCAGTCTCTCCCGCACTCCTCTCCCATTTCTGTGGAAAGTGCTTTTGTTGCAACCAGTAATAAACTCTTAGGAAGCCAATGGACAAGGGTCCATTCCCACTGCCTCGATGTACTTTTAGTCTCAGTGTTCAGGACCTTGGACCTTGCACCTCCCGTCCTTCTGCTGCTTGCTGGCCACTCTCTCTCTTCTCCTTTGCTAGCTTCTGCCAGCTCTTGTCTCCGCGGAGCCTGTAAATGCTAAACTGTTTCCATTCCAGTCCTTGACCCTCCTGTCTTCTTTAACTATTCTAATCCTCTTATTGATGTCATTGACTCATTGACTTCACATGTATGTTTAAACTAACAAATCCCAGATTTATATATCCGGCCCGGCCTTCTTCCTACCCTCCAAATTGGCCCACTTGATGTCTACTGGATGCCTGAGGCTCGTCCTCGACTGGCCCTGGCGAACTGACCAGCTGCTCTTCCCTGCACGGCCTGCAGCCTTGGCCGTCAGCGTGACACCAGCTCGATCTTTCTAGTCTTTCAGGTCGAGTATGGAGCAGTCATCCCTCGCCCCTTCCTTTCTCATTACTCCGTAACTATGTTTTTCGCTATGAAAGTCTGCCGGCTTACCCGCTAGACACTTAGGAGCCCAGCCACACATCTGGTCACCTCCATTGTCAGCTCCACGGTCCCAGCCACCATCCTCTCCTGCTGGGCTTCCCAGGGTGTTTCATTCTGGGTTCCCTGGTTCTTCTAAACCTCCAGTCTTCAGTCTCCCTCCACCGCCACAGAACCTGGAACGTCGCTGCCACGGTTCACAGTGGATGATGCGACACAGTGCTCAGAACCCCTGCGCGCTCGGCCGCAGTCTGCACGGCGGTCCGGAGGGTCCTGCTGGACCGTGTCTCTCCCCGCCTTTCCGCCTTCATCTCCCCCGTGCTCCAGGCGCACCCTGACCTCGAGCCTCCGCCCGCACTGGGTGCTTTGCCTGCGTGGCCCTTTCCCCAGGTTCCCAGCGCCCCACTCCTCCACCGCCTTCAAACACCGGCTCAGTTGTCCTCTTCCCGACTAGACCGATTTAAAAGTCTGATTGGTGCCGCCCTGTCACCCCACACGCTGGTTTCCCCGACATCTAGCATAATGTAAAGTAGCTAGTTCACTACATTTCATCCTTCCTACCCCCCTCTTAGAAAATAAGTTCTATAATGCAGGGACCTGTTTTTTGTTCACCGATTTAACTCAAGGGCTTAAAACAGTTCCAGATGATTATCAGCTATCAATATAGTTAATGTTGGGTGTATGAAGAAGGTAGTGTTCACAAATTCAGGTAACTTTGTCTCTGTTCAACAGGTATTAAATTGGAGAATCAGTATCCCAAATGACTCACTTAATACAGCGCTTGAAGTAATTGATACGATTCCAGCAATGAAAAATGCATCACACAATTCGTTCCTCTTCTATTAATCTGAATGTAGACAGTGCAAACAACACCAGTCCCACTTGTTTTCGAGTTACTAATTCTTGTTATCAAATAAGATCTTTGATCTTTCTTTGGAGATAAAAAGCACAAAGTATGAAAATGTTTATATACTGAGTTATAAATTTTTGATCTTAAAGAAAGACCATATGAAAACAGAAGCCATAACATTTATATCAACTTAAAGAACTCTATAAATAATGAATGTGATCACAATAGTGTTGGCAGTGACTTAGAAAAGTGCAATTCAGGCATTATTTGTGGAAAAATAAGACAGTACAACTACTGCAGAAAACTGTTGCCTGTTTCTTCAGGACATAGACACGTTGTAGCATCTATTATATAAAAGAGACATCCTGTGTCTAGATTGTTAGCAACAACAAAAGAAAGCACACAGCCAGGCAACATGACGCTTGTGATGGTTTCATGCATAACAGGCAAAACCATAAAGTCTGAACTCCTCTCCTTCTGTAGTGGGGTTGGATAGTGCACCTCTACTCCACCAAAGCTGCATCCACCCAGTGCGTGAGAACACGATCTTCTTTGGAGACGTGGTTTTGCAGAGAGAATCAAGTTTCTATGCTATTGTATCCCGAAGCAGGATGGGCCCTTCATCTACCGTGACTGGTCTCCTTGTAAATCATGGGAGGGAACTTCAGAGATGGAAGAATGCCTCAGGGAGGTGGGAGCAGAAACTGTGATTGAAGGGTCCACAATGCCAAGGAGGGGCAGCAGCTACCAGCAGGAGGCAGAGAATCCGGGGACAGAGTCTCCCCCAGAGCTGTCAAAGGAGATGGGGCAGCCCACCACTCGATTTCAAACTTTTGTGCTCTAAAATGGAGAATAAATTTGCGTGTTTAAATGACATGGCTTGTGGTTTCTCAAGGCCATCCCATGTTACAGTGTAGACCTAAGGCGTCCCCCAGATTCTCATCTGTGTGGAAGGTGGTCACTCACAGAGGCGCTGAATCCACACAGAGTTCAAGGCTGACTGTGCTGTAGAGGCGCCTGCTTGGAAGCAGGTCACTGGGGCGTGACCCGCAAGGGTGTGTTCTCATTCTAGGCTCCTCCCTACACTCTCTGTTTCCCAGAATATTATGAGTGGCTTGTTGTTCACTGGGCCGTTCCCTTGTGCTGTTGCTGCCTGGCAGCCAGCTGACCATGGACTGAAATCGTGAGACAAAATAGACCTCTCCCCTTTTAAGTTGTGGGTGTCAAGCATTTTAAGGCTTCTAGAAAAGGACCATTCCTGACAACAGGTGTGTTTTATTTTCTCCTAAAGTGGTCTTTTGGTCAGTTTCTTTTTAGAGTAGCAGCAGGTCTACTCTTGTCCTGATGGACCCCAGGGGACTTGGCTTGGACCTTTCCAGGGCGCCTCCCTCCACAAGGCTCTTTGTCCTAGGATGGCCTACACCTCTGGTCTGTGGCCAGGTGTCACAGGATTTCATGTTTCTGTTCAGAGGTTCTGTGTGTTCACCAAGGGAGGAACAGAGGAAGTGGTCCCATAAGACTCACAAATAACAAAAAGCAGTTCTTTTTCCTCACGGGTCCTGGAGGGAAGAGGGCAGCTTGTGTCACAGCAGGAAGGGAAGCTTTCAGGACAGGGAGGCCCACCTGTTGGTGGGGACCAAGAGAAAGCTGGGGCCATGGAGTCTGGCATTAGCTGAGCATATTTCCTTTGGGAGTTCTAACAGGTGGTTTTGGGGAAGCCAGTGCCAGCTACATGGAGACACACTGTGAGCCATGTGGCTGCTGTGGCACATCTGGGCACGCCATGTGGGGTGCCTGGTCAGTAGGTGGAATCTAGCTGTCCCACAGGAAGCAGGAGGCAGCTGGAGATAGTGGGAACCTGGGTAGACCATGCAGAGGACCCCATGTTATAGAAAATCAAAAAGTGTGTTCAGGGTGACCAAGTCCTGCTTCTGATATGAGAAGTTTCAAATTATATTTAAAATGGTTGTAAGTTATAAACATACATTACAAATAGAAAAAATAAATACGGTGTATTCCTGTAGTGAACAATAAAAAGGAGCCATGACATGAATAAAAATGCACAGCAATGTAGATGAACCTTAAAATCACCCTGATGAATGACAGGAGGGAATCACGAATGCACAGTGATGGAGGATCCCATTTCTCTCATGCTCTTTATAAATGCAAACTAACACAGGATAATGTTTTAAAAATAGATCCAGGAACAGGCAGGGAATCTTTTAGGGGGACAGAGAATACTCATTTCCTCAATCGTGGTGTTGATTTCAGGGATACAGACAGATTCAGAGCTTATTGAATTGTATGTTTAAAGTGTATTTAAACCACAGTTCATAGAACATGATTTATGCCTCCATGAAATTTATTGAAAAATTACAATCATGTTCAAAATAAACCCAAACTGTAGCCAACTCAAGGAAAGTAAAAGAAAATAAGTTCCTTGGGAACTTCTCACTTCCTAGAGTTAAGAAGAGAGTTTATAAACGCTTCTTTACCAAGGCTTCAAAAATAAATGATGCTGGCAGTTTAGCCTGTGCCCAGTCCTTTCAACTCCATGAAGTGCTGGGGCGCCTCAGCCTTCTCTGCTGGCCACAAAGCCGACAGATTGGGGGAAGGCTCAGACAAGGCTCAGAAGGGGCTCAGAGCAGGTTAGCATGGCTGGGGGAACCTCACTGTGCTGACAAACTTACTAGTGGTCTCACCAGATGAGCAATGAGATCGTTTTGCTGTTTCCCGTTATGTTCTGATGGCGAAGATGCTGTTCACTTGCAAATGTTAAAGCTGGCTTTTGCAAAGGCTGATAGCCCCAAGAAATACCGGGTTCCCAGATTATGAATGAAGCCCTGATCTGTGCATCTTCATTCCTTCTTCGGTCTCCTGCACGCCACATTTGCCTGTTTTCAACGCTATGTAGTAATTCCAGGCAGAATGTGTGAGCTATGCTTTACAGTAGGACGGATGCACTGTCCAGAAGGTCCCCAGCCAGCAGCATCTATATGACAGAGGTCCATCAGACTGCTGCAGTGGCAGATGGAGGCTCTTTGGAAATCTAGTGACATATGGTCTGCATTCACAGCGGTGAGGCGTGCTTGTCACCCTGTGGCTGGTCTGCAGTGACAGCCTGGGTCTCCCTGCCTCTGGTCCTTCTCATGCAGCTCAGCTCCCGAAGCATCTGATTCAATATGTCTCACCCCATCCTGAAGAACGCAGCAACAGAATCACATTTACGGTGCTCTCCTGCCGGGTGTCTGTCCCTCATTTCGTTCCTACAGTATATCCACGAGGTGCTCTGGGGCCTGTAGCGACGCCTTATAACTAATTTCACCACATTCACACCCTTTGCATGAGAATATGGGTGTTCACGAATATGCCCTGTTCCACTGCCACCATTCCTTACAGAGCTGGGTCAAAAGGGCAATCCCTTCTTAACCAAAGGCTTCCTCAGTGGTCAAACCATCTTTTCCTCCCTTAATTACCCCTCTCCCCTGCCTTGCTGGTGAAGATGTGTCCAATCACTATTAGGCAATAAATAGCTGTCAAATTTTTTTTTTAATGCTTTGTTTCATTAGGTAGGTTGTAAACACTTCAATTCCTTGTCACATACAGTGCTCTCTCGGTCATCGAAGTCACTGCATTCTGAATTCATGTTCAAACACCAACAATTTTGCGAACCAGACATATTTTTTTTCCCTAAGAAATAATGGAAAAGCCAAATGATTCCACCTAGGCCCCCACATTACACTTATAAATTCATTTTTTCAGGACTTCGATGTATTTTGCAATGACTTCTTTCTTTTTTACTGCGGTTCTTGCAGTTTTCCTCCTAACTTTGCTGCTGGTAACTTTTATTGACGCTGTTATGATACTTTACACAACTAAAGTGCAAAACATGCACAGTGACAAGTGTTTTAACGCAGTGACAAAAACATCATACGCCGTTGGGGTGACAGCAGGTCTGAGCCCGACAGCACCCTTTGTGTGCGCAGTGAGATGTGATGTGTGGTTCAGGAGCAGCGCACACACACACGGACTTTTTCAAGGCTGTTTTTCAGTTTGATTATCAAGCAGGTTTTTCTGAACTTTGCTGTTTGAAAAATAGTGGAAAGTTTGAGCTTGGGGCCATTTGACAATGTGAGTATAGATTCATTTAAAAATATAGTAAATGTTTAAATTTTAAAATGTAAAAAATGTGTACAGAAGACAACACATGTTCACTAATCCCCTTACTCGGAGCACCCTTATCCCATTGTTCTGGCTACTTTCCAAAGCTGCTCTGGAAGCTCTTTTTCGTGAGGGTCTCTAGTGGCATTGTGCTGGCTGCCTTGATGCTCCGAATCAATTCCAAACAGTTACCTTTCCTGGCCGTTTTGAATCCGGGGAGAGCCGGGAGTCTCCCAGTGACTGACATGGGTGAGAACACACCACTGTGCTTTCACAAACCTGCCCTCCCATTGGATGGCACTCGGCAGGAGCATTCACTGTATTGCTACCTACCTTGTAAAGATGCTCAGGAAAGAGAACCCGCAGAGCTGCTTCAGAAAGTGGAAAGTATGATGGGATAAATAATTGTGTCTGAAGAGAAGGGAAAGATTTCTGAGGGGGTCCATGGTGATACGTCTTTTGCAATAATAACTTTTAAAAGCTGAGGTAGTCATTGTGTCATTTAACATGTTTAAATTTCCTAGGACAGCCTTTGCAGATTTAGACACTGAAACCAAGCATGGAAGCGAGACACTGCTTCGGAGAGAAGATTGTAGCGAGTTGTGTGGGCTGCCAGGACCCCAAGCTGACAGTGGCCATCAAGTTGGGGTCGGGAAGAGATTGGCTCGAGGTTCCTATCTTAGACTGCGGTCCTGCTGCGTGGCGCTGGCCGCTGCTCCTGTCCAGGTGACCGTGGAGTCACGTCTCTCCTTCCAGGACACAGCGGGGCAAAATCTGTCAGCTCACAATCTGAAGACAGTCCAGAGAAGCATCCGCATGAGTATTCATTCCATAAAACTGGGGGCCTCTTGTCCTCCGGGCCACGGCACCAGAAAAGACTTCCTTGGTCCAGGGGCTGTGTGCTGTGCGGTTCTCTCCTGTCCTGTGTCTGTGGGAATCTTAGAGTCATAGCTCCTGACTCCAGCTGCTTTGTCTCAACTGCCATCAGATAGCTATGGCCCTTTAAATGACAGCTTCTCTACCTCGGGTCTTCTAAATACAAATGAAGCCCAGAGGGGCGGCCACTTTGGAATGTGACAGTGTTTGGGGCCGGTTCCCATCCTTAGCAGGGATGCTGGAATTCATCCTCATCTCGTTTGCTGAGAGCTCGATCATTAAAGTGTCATTGAGGACTGACACCACTTAATTTTAGCAGCTTTCAGTTCTCGTTTGCAGCAAGAATAGCTCTAAATGGAGAGGAGTGCAAATTACAGAGAGAGGGATATTTTTACACCACACTCAGCATTTTATCAAACAAAGCAGCCTCCCGGGGAAAAGAGGACGATACATTATAAAACCAAACTCTCCTCTGATGCTGGTAAATGGGTATTTAATCTTCCGATTGCAGGCATCCACTCTGATGAGGCTGTCAGGAATATACTGGCAGGACATTATCTGAGCTGCTGTGTTTTCCTAGTCTTCAAAATAGCCTCGGTTTTTTATTTCAGGTGTGGTCAAAATGAGGGGAGAAAAAGAAAAGAAAAGGAAGAAAGGAAAGGCAAAAAGATTCAGAGATCAGCTGTTCCCGCAGGCCAGCAAGGAACCTTTACCTCTTCGCAAATTACACAGCTCTGGAGATTTTTCCCCTATTAATTGCATAATTGCTTTTCCTGCCAAAGTAATTTGAACCCTTGGGGGTTAAGAAAATCACTTACTGTGAAATAGTGGCAATTTTTAACCCATTCAGCTGGCATTTCTCCGCCTAATTAAATGTAGCAGGGCTGTGCGCAGACGCCGAGTGTGGCGTCTGAGGTGGCGGCGCACACTGCTGGGCAGGGGAGACCTTGAGTATCCCCACCCTGACAATAACTACCCGGGGCTTTGTGCGCTCGGACTTCTCGCGCCATTATTTTGTGCAGGAGAAAACTGTATCTAAGCATTTGCTGAGCTCTCACATTTGCATCCGTCTCTCTGTGCATTAAGAGAAAGCCATCGTGAGTGACAGGGCGTGTTCTGTCTGCCGGGAGGACACCCTGTCACTGCACACTGGCTCTCAGAGCTGCTCTAAGGGTTTCCGTAAAACCCAAGTTATTATTCTATGGTATAGAGACTGAAGCCCAGCGGCATCCTGGCTCCTCAAGGTCACACCCAAAGTCAACGTTTGGATCATTAAATGATCTCTGCTTTTTGGTCTCTCTGTCTCTGATTTTAGCCTAAGTCATATTCTTATATCACGAACCATTTGTAAGAAGCAAAATATACCAAAAGTTTTATGGTTCTAACTACCATGTGCAAGGTGGTGTGTTGAGATGTAAAACCAACCTTCAGCAAAGACACTCGCAGGGCCCTTTCTCCGCCCGGGTGAAAGTGTTTTGCTGCTGTTGGCCAGCTGAGCGCAAGTGATGCGGGAAAAAGAGGCCGGGTGGGCTGTGGGCTTCAAACTGGTCCTGGAAAACCCCAGTTTGTATTGTTTTTTCAAAGTATCAATTTGATACAGAGATTAAACTCTGTTTAATTTTCCAAATTCACTCTCTCTAGCTTCTCCTCCCTCTCTCTCTGTAGTTAACTTCCATTTTTTCCCTTTTCTGCTTCTAGTCCTATTTCTCTATAGTCAGCCGTCGGGGTATCGTGATGGCATTCAACTGACAAAGTTTAAAAAAAGTCCTTAGAAAAATAAAAGTAAACCCTTCAGAAAGCTCAGATAGCACTGGGAAATAAAGCCATCTTATAAAAAGGAGAGATTTATTCCCCCCCAAAGAACCCAATTATCAGCAAAAGATTTGCAGTGATGTAGTTTGTAGCAAAAGAAGGGGTTCAGGGGCAGAGAGGCAGGGAGAGTTGTCTTGGGGTAGGGCTTCCTGGCTGCCCCTAAGTGCAGAAAATGAGAAACACAGAGAAGAAGGTATGTGCCTAAAAGCCCAAGAAAGAAGGGACGAGGCTGGGATTAGACACAGTTCAAGTCTCCATTTGCTGTAATTTTAGTTACTTCCATAGTCCAACAGCATCCATTGGACACAGGGTCCCAAGTGTCTTTTATTTGATTTTAAATGACTCAGTCACAGCCTGAGCAATTCTAAGTCTTGTCTGTGTATAAATTTTCAACTACCCACATACTGCGAATGTTACCAGCACTTGAGTCTGTTTCTGTTACAGATAAATTCTCAGTATCCACAGTCATTACTCAGCCTGGCAATTTCTTGACCTTCCTTAGGGCACAGACCAAATCATTAATCCAGGCTGAGGAGCCTGCTAGGCCGTGGAGCTCCTGTTGTCTTGGAGATCTGAAGTAAATCGGTCCACCTCCCACCTGCCATTGCCAAACGACCCTGATCTATGGCGGATAAGCCTCCGGCCTTGTTTCTAAATTCCACCCCGAGGACCCACACAGGAACTCAGGGAGGCTGAAGCATCACTGGGTAAATTGAGTTTGTAGAGGAGCAGAGGAGTACAAACACAGAGGCAGGGTGCCTGGGCACAGGGGCCAGGAGTAGTGAGAAGCTGGGCTGGATTCCTGCTGATGTAGTGGACAACAAGTTGAGACCAGTAGCAGGAGACCTAAATACTGGTAAAGCTATTAGTGCTTCACTCTAGGGGCAGCAGGGAACCTTTGAAGCTTTTGGAATGTGATGCAGTTAGAGATCAGTGCTAGCAATGTCCAGGATGAGTGGCAGATTGGAAGACCAGAGACAGAGGAGGTTGTAGCAGCTCTGCAGACAGACAACAATGTCCTGGAGTATGCTTTGGGCAGGACGAGTGGAAGCAACAGAGAGAGAATTCATGTACTGCACTGGGGTGGCGGAGCCCTCTCCGTAGAGCACCAGTTTTCCCAGGTCTGTTTGACAGGCAGGGAGGTGGCTCACTTCATAAGATTTGGAAACATAGGAGGTTCGGGGAGACCAGTTACTGGAATCTTATTTGTAATGAGCCCCAGATACCTTTGTGATGTCCAGTTGGAGGTTGAAAAGAAAGGCTGAGAGAAGAAATTACATTTCATCTACAGGGAGAAATCAAGAAGTGAAAGGAGGTTTGAGAGAGAGAGAGAAAGAGAGAGAGAGAGAGAGAGAGAGAGAGAGAGAGAGAGAGAGAGAACAAAGAGGAGAAATCAGGACTCCAGTCAGATCATGAGGGGATCCTTGTATCCACATGTTGGGCCAGGGAAATAGCAGCAAACCAGCCAGAGAGGGAAAGGGGAGAGGGAGGGAGGCAGGCACGGAGGATCATGAGTGTAACGGCAGGGGGAACCATGCTGGGCTGTGAGAGGATGCCGGGAAAGCATTAAAAGACAGGACTTTCAAAAGCAATCTTCCCAAGGGACTGTAGCCAGGATGGACAACCAGCGAATTTGGCAAATCCAGATGGAGGATGAAAGAAGGAGGCAAGAGAAGGTCCTCGTGAGTTACTCCTTCACATAGGGGCACAGACAGAGGCGGAAGGGCCGACTGGGAAGGCAGGGAGGATGGGGCTCCACGGATCTGGATTCAGGGTCAAGGGAGCCAGTGGAGGAGATCGTGGGTGAGGAAGCTGTGGGGAACTGGGGCATCCGTGATGGTTGGTGACGGTGCCTTGAGAAGGGGCCATGCCATGGAAACCTCTAGTCATGGTTTCCAGAAAGAGCTCCACATCTGTTCCCCAAGTGGTCATAGCCCTGCAAAGACTAATAGATCCTTAAGAAATAGCCATTTGTGGAAAAGATGTCCACAATCTGTAGTGCACGAAGAATGGCTTTTCATTGGGTTTTAGTTTCCAACCTATCATGATCTGAGATTTTTGTGAAGTTGAGTAAAAAATGAGTCAGTAGGAAATGAGGTGAGAGACCCAAAGGTACATAAAATATAAGTTCAAAGTGTTTATTACTCAGTTCAACAGTACTCAGTTCTCTGTCAAAGGGCAATAATTCTTTTAAATGCTACTCTTCCCCTAGTGGGAAACCCCGCATGTTCTGTGCCCTCTTGGTGGAATATAGTGCTCACAGGGTGTGGCAAACCCTGGATGCAAACAGGGTGTCCCCCAAGTGGACAACTGCACATTGCCTGCATCTCCCTGCCCGCACGCATGGTCTTTTGCTGCAGAGACTCAACTGCAGAACACAAGAGGCCAACAGCAAGGGTGAATCAGGCCCTGCTGAGCTCGGGAACGTGCATGGCGCTGTCTGTCTACTGTGACGGCAGCTTTCTTATGGCATATTACGATCATCTCTGTGATTGGGGTGATCAACTTTGAACACTGCATTTGAAGGTTCCTTCTGGTCATGGTGGTCTTTGTTTCATCGGTGCTGTGGTCAGCTTTCCACTAAGGATCTCATCACAGGCTTGCTACCTTAACATTCTTTTTTTTTTTTTTCTTCCTCAAATTACCCTTAGGACAAAAACTAATTTCTCAGCTAAGAATCCATGGGAGTTCATGACCGGGCCCATTCATTGTCTTCTCTCCAGGGTCATTGTCACCCATGCTCCCCTAGGAAACCTGATGACAATCTGCATCCCTCCCTGCTTCTTTGACTTTGTTTGCTCAGCTTGGCAACCCTCTCTCACTCCTCTGTCCCATCTCACCACTCCCCCTGTCCCTCTGACTGATTCTTCAAGCTTCAGTTTCTGCATCAGACGTCTCAAAAGGTCTTCCTCATGTCACACTGTGGCTGAGACTTCCTCCAGACTAGCTTTTCATTTTCGGCCTTTTCATCCCTGCATGAACCTCTCCACGTGGGCGGGCGTAAGAGTTGAGAGTCTATGCATGAAGGGAGGCACTGCTTTGGGACATGTGCAGGTGTTAGAATTGGAGAAACCTGGGATTTTATCTCAGCTCAGTATCTTAAGAGTTACCTGACTTTGGTAAGATTTCTTCATATTGTTGATTATCTTTTTTTTTTTTTTTTTTGCAAAAAGAGATGAATGGTGAGTATGGGTGGAAGAGTAGAAAATATGTACACATATATACACAAAGAAAATATGTACATAAATAAATGTTTTCCCCCAGCTCACACATTACAAGGACTCAGTGAGCCATTGTTATTATTGTGCTGTGAAATTTCTCAACCCTAAAGACATAGCGAAGAGTTTGAAATAATATGCCAAATCCTCGAAGGTCAAATCTTCTGATTCCAAGTGCACTGTTCACTTTCTGGTGGTTTTTAAACTCCCTGTTCAGCTTTGAACACGGTTTGTGTCTCTTGAAGTTTCCTTTAGTTAAAGATTAGATGCTAGGGTAGCAGTGTTGGGAGGGGGTTAGGCTTTTTAAGAGGTTGGGCCCAGTGGGGGACCCTAAGTCCCTGGAGGTGTGCCAAGAGGAGATGTAGGACTCTTAGCCCTTAGCTCAGCTCCTGTGTGAGATGTGACACTGGGCCAACATCCTCTGCCTTCTCTAGAAAACAAACGAGTGGGGCGTCCCAGTGTAGGACTTCAGACTTTCAAGGCTGCGTGCTCTATAAAAAGAGCTGCTTTGAGTATTTCATTGCAGTGCTGGTATTGAAAGCACTGCAGTTGGTCTTGGAAGGCTAGTTCCAGCAACCTGGCCATCAGCCTGGGAATCTCACTTCCACCCACAACCTGTCAGTGCCCATCACTCTCTGCCTTTAGTGTGCTCCTTGCGTATTAATGCCATTACTTTGCTAAAGGTGTGCAGCAATGAGAGTGAGATATGAATATTTTCATTCTGGAAGTCCAAGGCAGGGAGACGGGAAGCTCTAGGCCAGGCTGGGAAGTGGAGTGACTTGGTGAGATCCTGTCTCAAAATCAATAATAAAAACTGGGGGTGTAGCTCAGAGAAAGACCCTGGGTTACATCCTTAGTGCACCCGTGGACCTCAAGAAAGAAATGTTTTTGGCAGAGAATAACGATCCAGTGTACTCTTCTTCCGTGTTTTGATCTTGCACGCTGAGAGCCAGAGGTGCCCTAGAGAATTAGAGCAGCGAATCTGCTGTGTTTCTCATCTTTTTATCCTTTTCTCCTGGAGCAGTGAGCTGCCAGGCCCTGCGATCTTGCTGGTGTTTTCTGGGGTGCTCTCTGCTCCCTTGTCCCTCACCACGAATCTGTCACAGTGGAACTCTCCTTGGTCATCTCAGCAGGAGGTGATGTGGAATCAGCTGAGGCTCATTGGATGTGGGCTGCTCTTAAAGGTAGAAATGATCTCTTGACTGTGACACAGTATCAGAGAATATATAGCAAAGAGCCTGGAACCTCGGCCACTATATTGTGTATCTTGGAATATAAATATACATGCACATGTTTCAAGCTCAGATCTATCCTGGATGTTGAGATTAAGTAATTATAACAATATTTTCCAAGAATTTGCATAGACTTTTAATTTTTCATTCCACTAACTTAATTAGAATTCCACTCAGATAATATATGATCTTTTATATTTTTAGTATTTTCTATTGCATGATAAGAGAACATGTATTATGCAGCCTTATTAGTCTTATGCATTTTTTCCTGGCAAATATCTAAACTTCCCCTGCATGGCATTTATACATAATGTTTATTGCTGTGTGTGTCCCAGATTAGTCCGCTCTTATTAAAGCTTAAAAAACAGTCTCTGTCCTTCAGATGGATACAGCATGCTTTGAATCACTCATTGGAACTGCTTTTGCTGAGATGACCAAGGAGAGCTCCACTGTGACAGATGCGTGGTGGGGGGCAAGGGAGCAGAAAGCACCCCAGAAAACACCAGTAAGATTGCAGAGCCTGGAAGCTCACTACTCCAGGAGGAAAGAACAAAAAACATGAGAAACACAGCAGACTAGCTGCTCTGACTCTCTTAGGGCATCTTTGGCTCCCAGGGTCCAAGATCAAAACATGGGGGAAGAGTACAAGAATTTTCATAGACTGTTAATTTTTCATTCCACTAACTTAATTAGAATTCCACCAAGCAGATGCTCATTTCCAAGGAGGCTGTGTGGATTTACACAGAGTTTAGAGACACAAGAAGGAATTAGAAGAAACACTTCGATCTGTAGCCTGAGCACACTGTCCCTCCGACGAGCCTTGGGATGCTTTTCTCTCACTGAGTCTCACCCATTGCACTGGCACCCGAGCTCTTTGCCTCACATCTGGCGTCTGTGCCCTGGTCTCCTTTACAGCCCACAGGAGAAAAACACCCACTGCCCCTCCTTTTACCTGCCTTTTCCTAAAATTAAAAATTAAGCACATTTTTGTCCAGTGGATTATCCTTGAGAGAGATTACTATTTCTTCTACTGACTTCTGGCTCTTGATATTAATTTTTCATTCCTCTTTGTAGAGTTACCTTTTGTTTCAAACTTGTACATCCCTTATCAGTTGATTCAAGGCTATTCATTTCTGCATAATAATTTAGTTACCAAATACGTGCTGTCCCACGTAAGCAGAAAATTAATAAAGTATGTTCTTTTACTACTTGTATGTGGGGTGTTCAAGACACCCCACAAAGCTTGGGCATCTGTTATTGCAATTTTAAGGTTCAGAAAAAGAAATAAGAGCTATGTGTCATTTTTACCCTTGTGGCTCCACTTTTACTACAGTTGGAGGATAAAGGACCAGAAATAGCAATGTAGCAGTGTATTCTCCAGAGCTTCTGGACGGCTGTAATATGACATTTTAGCTAATAAGCTGGAACTAATTCATCCAAATGAGTGGCAACTCCTTCAAAGTTTTCACTCTGGGAAAACACACATAAATTCTCTGAATGCAGCTTTGCTAAAGGAAACATTTTATAATTTCCTCTTTGCAATAACCTTGAGCACCTGAGCATGTCCTGATCAATGGTACACTGGTATAGATCTGGTATAGATTTGTTTTCAAGATGAGTTTCTTTTTTCTTTTTTTCCCCTTTTTTTTTTGAAATAGCCCAGGGTTGTATAAGAGTAAAATTGGATGCATAATTTAATATTTGGCGGTATACTATATAATATTACCCATACTCTAAGAAGAAATTTGAGTTGAAATAAATGACATTGATGCTCATGGGATGTCATACAAGGATTCTTGAGTGTCATTAGAAAGAGTGGGTGACGAACTAAGAGGGCTACTTTGACAGGCAGCACCATGTTTGGTAGGCAGGCTACAGTATTAAAGTAAAAATATCATTATTAAATTAAAAATGTGATTTAGATTCAAAATTTATAGCTCTTGCTACTTTGCCAAGTCCTATATTACCTAGTGCGAGGCCAAAAGTAGCCTGCACTGGCCGAGACTCCAAGTTGGTGGACCGGACTCCAGCCTCCTCCTTACCTCGCCGCGCCCTTGGCTTGGGTCTTGGTTAGTGGGGGTCCCCTTTCTATCTTGCCTTGTGTGTGCTCACCTATGGCTTCCTTTGTTCCTTGCGTGTTTGTTTCTCAGTCCACGCAGAAAGGATGGAAATTGAACACAGGCTGGACAATCAGCTGGGACGATGATGGTACGGCTGGGTAATGAATAGGGTTTTCGCTGTGGTGGTTGTTCTTTGTAGTTGTAAGATTTATGATCTGGTTAAACTTTTGACAAAAACAGAATGTTACACATCCTATGGATGTTTTTAGTTAATAAACACAATTTTCCAGATTATTTTAACTATGCTATTTTTTCCTGGTGCCAAGCACTGTTGGATGTGGTACAGGAGAATACAGAACTGCTCTGGAAGCTTTAATTAAAGGCCCCCATTTGGAGGATCCTTATGCATCCAACCCTGCTAATCCCAGAATCCAATGCTCATTTAAAACCTTACCTGGGTCTGGTATTCACCTGATTTCACCTTACTTTTAAGCAAATATGTATCATAATCTGATCCTTGAACAAAATGACTTAACATTTTAATAACTTTTTTGCTATTGTTTTTCATTCCTATTCATATGTCTTTTTTTTTTTTTTTGCACCAGGGATTGAACTCATGACCTTATGCTTTACCAGGTAAGCACTGTGCTCCTGAACTGTACCCTCATATATCTCATAATAAGAAGTTTGCCTCAGTTGGATGGGTTGAGTCATTTAATATGCATGGTGAGTCTACATTTATACTCTTTAGTCCAGAAATTCATGTTGAGATTTAGGTGGTCAGAATGGTCCTTCCTCACCCCGGGCATTACTGATAATGGTATTTGTTAAGGATTTCTTCGTGCCATGGTCTGATTCCCGACATAACATCTTCTAAAAAATAAAAACCCCTCCTCTTTGATAGCTTTGGTGTATAAATAACTGCAGGAGAAAAGTATCACAATACACAAGGGCACAGTTATGTGGGGGGGAGTATACTTGAATTATTAGAGCAGGGTCAGCTTCATTGATGACTCATTTGAAACTAATAGTACATAAATAAAAATAGAATTCTCCCTCCCATACAAGCAAACTTCACCCTGTAACTGCTTATATTCTTCACATTTTCAAGATTAGAGTTTCAGTGAGTGCTCTATTTCTGAAGAAAAGCACAAATTCTGTTCTTTTGAAAGCGTGTGTCTTCTCCCCTTTCCATTGTTTGTGACTTGGAATAAGACATGCTGTGGCTTAAAATTCTAACAGTTTTGCCTCATGAAATCGTGCTAATATTTTTAGATATTCGGATCAGGATGTCAGAGTTCACTCTGTTCCTATCTCAAGCCTTAGTTTTAATTCTTTTATCAGGCTGCAGTTCATGCTTATTAGATTTCCTTGGGACCTTTATTCAAAAGCAATACATCAAATACACAATGTACCAAGTTTGTCTGCATACTAAAAAAAAATATATGCTTTTGTGTTTAAAACAAGATGTGATCCCTGCATACATATACATACTTGAAATCCGAGGGTCTCCTTCAGACCTTCCTTTTAAAGAAGCAAGAAAGGAGATCATGGTGGAGACAGAGGGAGAGTGGGGGCGACCAGGGAGGGGAGAAAATTGAACTTTCCAAGATCAGTGCTTAACATAAAAATTTCATCACAATCTTTCTCATCTTGCAGTGGTTGCAGAAAAGGCCTAGGCTCCCTCCACCTTTAACTTCCTGAAGTCGCCTGTTTTACCTTCAAATCTGATGAAGTGTCAAAGTCATTTACCAGTAATGAGTTCTGCTGCAAATTTTATTTTGCTTGGAATTTAATTAATGGGCCAAAGACTTTCCATTGTGATTTGAGCAAATGAATAATAAATCAAGAAAGGAGATTTGTCAGGGAAGGAACATCTGTTTCTTACAAGCGTTACAACATGACTACAGCTTGGCTGTGCATTACCAGCACAAAGACAGTAGGAGTCCTCTCCGGTGCAGCTCTCTTCATTTATTGCTCCACTGAAGGTGAACCGAGAGCGCTCTAATGGGCCTCTGGTGTTAATAAAAGCTTTGCGCTTCTCCAGTTTGGCTGGAGCCTGTTCCTTTAGGGCGCTACTGTCCTTAGTCCATGGTTTGTTGAGCCACGTCAGGATTCTGCAGTGTCAGGACTTTATTGGATGATTAATAAGGGAAAGACAAATTCATAAGCAGAAACAATATGAAATTACCATCATATTAGTGTTCACTGCCATGCTTTTTGTTTTTGGGGGGTGGGGTTGTAAATGAGATTGTGATTGAAGTTAAGTACTTTGACTCACACTGTCAAAAAGCAAAAATAGGTCACCCGACCTGTCGGGCTTTGTCTAGTTAGCCAATAACAGACTACCGGGAGAAGTGTGACTTTTGTAATGGTGCCAGAGCATGCAGTCGATAGTTTAAAAAAAGGAGAATTAGTGCGATTCTCCAAGGTCTGCACTTGTGGGAATAAAGAGACAGGACCATGCCTTCACTGCTATTTATTGCTGAACACACTTTGCTCCTACACACCAGGGAGGGTGAAGTGCCCACTAGGTAGGAATAAATCGTCTTATGAAAATTTGCACCGCAGGGTTCACAGTGACCCTGGTGGAATGTTTATGAGGAACTGTAATGGGTGCTAATGTCATGCAGGAATAACACCAGGTCCTATACCTTATTCTTTTTTAAAAAACCCATTTTTGAAAGGCTGGTGAGATGATAAGAAGAATTTCAAATTTTATGATCTTTTTATATGTCTCTAGAATGCACCTCGGAGGAATGTTTCCCCGATTGACTGTGTATTTCATGGTATCAGAATAATGTGCGGCCCCCTCCCCGAACAGTTCTCCCCTGCATCCTGCACCACGGCGGCACTGTGTGATATGGCATGGCCCAAGCCGTTTCCATCCGAAATAGCTCTGCAGGGTGAAAGAGGGGGAGATAGATGCCAGCTTTGGGACCAGGCTCTGTGGATGCTCCGCACGGGATCTGAAAAGTACAGGGGCTGTGTTGTCGGCTGGGATCCTTCCCACTCTCAAGGGCTTGGGAATTAGCAAAGTAAGTGCACCCCCAGGTCAGCACACTGGGACCCATGGGCCAGTTCCCAACTCATTTCTTTAAAACATGAAAGAAGAAGAAGAAGAAGAAGAAGAAGAAGAAGAAGAAGAAGAAGAAGAAGAAGAAGAAGAAGAAGAAGAAGAAGAAGAAGGAAGAAGAAGAAGAAGAGGTCTCAACTCACTCTGGGGAAAGTTGTCAGATAAAAGTACAGGAAGTAAAGGGAGGAGAAAGGACATTAAGAGAAGAATTAAGATGCTACAGACCAGGACCAACACCCACAGTGAGCATAACCGTTAGGTACTGAACATATATACTAATGACAAATACACACGAAAACACAGAAACATGGGAGGCTTGGCTAAACCTGAATCCAGACAACAAATATTTTTATATAAATAAAACACAGGTACCCTATATTTTATTTGCTAAATCTGCCTACCACACTGCTCTGATAACTTCATACTATAACTGTTAACATTTCAAGCAACCAACATATTAGCCTCTCACACAGTGACTTAAAATATGCTCCCATAGAGGATAAATAAGAGATAGAGCCTTGCTACTACAATTAGCGTGAAAGTGTTACTGTGAGTTAAATAACCATACTTGTTGTTACAGCAAATGAATAATTTACCTGATCTGGACATAAGCTAATGGACTTCATTCAGAGATGGAAAAGCATGAACATAATGCCATATATGCCCACATACGAAACATAAGCCCTGATATAAAGTAAAATTCACTTTCATTAATGTTTAAAAAGCAGTGACTGAACTTGAATAAATAACTTTGTGATGCATTGGGAAAATCTAAATGTCTCCTTACTGATTTTCCTTAGGGTTCGTATTTGCATGAGATCATCTTCCAGGCTAAGACACTGTCACTTTCCCCCGCACCCGTTTCACGTCAGTCAATGCAACTCTTCCTCACACCTTGTGTTGGTGCCTTTCTTGTCACTGATCCTCATTTGTCATAAAAGTAAATAAATAAATAAATAAATAAAACCTCTTCCAGTAACTTTCTGCCTACTTTTTTCTAAGCTGTTTAGGATACAAAACCGTAAGTCTATACCTGACGGTGTCACCAACAGCGCAACCTTCATGGCTGCTCCTGTGATACCTGGATGGCATGTGGGTTTTCTGTGCATCTGGCAAGCACATTTCTACCCTTCACACACAGATACTCATGGTACCGGTTAGAGTGACCTTTCGGAGAATTGGGCCAGTGGTGGCCCATACTGTGACTGCGGTGTGTACGTCCTACGGTGATGGCGAACCTCTTGGAGCTTTCAGTTTTGCAAATGGCCCCCTGCAGTATGGGTACCATTGCTTTGCCCCCCTACTGGCCTGGGATAGCTGCTAACTTGTGTTGTATTTCTTACACTTTTTTTTTCTTATGCCCTTTCTATCAGCAATCGTAATGTACTGCATTTAGGAATATTTATTTTTCTCCATAAATTACACATTAAAAAAAAATATATATATATAGGCATGGAAAGCAAAGCCCTTGCAAATGAGAAAGTTCACAAGGCCTTGAGTTTAAGGTGATTCTTTCCTAAGGAATAATTTTTAGGAAATACCTTGCTTTATAATTGAACATGTAGCAGATTTGAGCCTATCTGGACAACTTGCAGGTAGATTTTATAATCGGAAAGTGTCAAGGTCACTGCTGAAGCTGATAGTCCCTTTAAGCCTATAGATAAGTTATGACCATTTTTCTTCTGAGTCACAGGAAACAGGAAGGCCCTTCTCATTTGGATGTATATGTAGTGAAACCTTAGAAATTGGGAGTCCACCCAGGCATGGTCAGGAACAAAACAATTAATCAAGATACAGGGAACGGAGTTATAAGCATATTATACTTCCATGATTCCGTCTTTCTTAATTGTCTAGGTAAATTATATGTTGGAGTGAGGGTAACAGTTCTTGTGTTTTATTTTATGTTTGAACATTTGATAATAATTAAATGATCAAGCTTATGTGGTGTATTAGTCACCTAATTCTGGACATTAATCTTTGGTTTAATACAGTTAAATTGTGTCTGCAAATCGTGAGCATTTAGACACATGTATATAATATGTAGTTACACAAACATACAGGACCCAGAAGCAGAAGACTTGTGGCATGGATTTAAAAATGAAAAAGGGAAATTCACATCTCAAATTTGAAAGTGGTTTGGATGAGTTTTATAACAGTGAGATTAAAATGCACTTATTAGACTGGCTTTTGAAAGTAATTCAGGATTTTTTTTTAATTCCTAAGAAACTGAAAGTCATTAGTGTTACAAAATAGAACCCAATAGAATATATCAAAAACGCAGACTGAATAAATTAGCAGATAAGTAAAAGAAAAGAAGAAAAGAAGGAAGCAAAGGAAAAAAAGAAAGAAACGAAACAATCCCCAGTTTTCAAATTAGCAGCGTAGAAATGAGGGGAGCTAGTTTGTCTCAGTATTCTCACACCACCACCAAAGTTGATCAATCTCACGGTCAGTGGTAGCTTGCTGTGTGCCTGCCCTGTAAGTCTAAGCTGGAAACACCCAGCAGAGCTTCCATCTTGCCGGGGGGGAGACTTAAATGCCATAATTGATGATGTCATTTTCAGAGTAAGGCCACTGAAACAGTTCACTCATAAAACGCCTCATTTCTACTTAGTCTTTACCGCATGATGGTCCTCTTGGGGGAAATATCAGAGTCACCCGAGGGACCTTTTCCCAACATCCTCCTTCCATTTGGAACTGAGCAGGTCCCCTCCCTCCTTGAGAATTACTCTGATGGTGGTGTGTGGTACCCCTCAGGTGTGTTGGGGAACAAAAGATTTGAAAACAACCAATCAAAGGAAAAGCCAAACATCTGGCCACTTACCAGCTCTTTTCCATTAAGCTGAGGTTCATGCGATTGGACATTCAGATTACAGAATCTCCCCCTTCAGCAAATAGTATCCATCGCGCCAATGCAGCTTTTAGAGCCAATGGATTTCTGGGGGATTTTTTTTTTCTCACAGATTTCCTGAAATGTTGACAGCCTAGCAGTGCCCTCCCTCTCCGGGGGATCAAAACAGGATGGGGGTGGCGGGGAGGTGGCAGAGCAGTAAGATTTCTTCCTGTGACCTGATAAGTTTTCAGGAGCATCTAACCATTAGGATGAAATTTCTGTACATGAAACAGAGTCCTAATGCAGAGGAAAAAGATTTGCACTATGATCTTGTGCCTGCCTTTTTCATCAGTTCGTTCCCTGGCAGAACCACCACTTCTGTGAATCCCACCTCTCGCTGTGAAAGGCTAAGCATTCACCATATTGCACCGCAAAGGCCCTGGCCACTGGACAGCCCATCCAGGTAGGGCCACCACGTGCAGTCCCTTCCCCCAGGGCAGATACGGCCTGGCTGGGCGAGGCCTTCCCAGTGTAGTGGGGTGGCTGGAGTGCTCAGCAGCTCTCTGGGAAGCAAGGGGCTCTCTTTGGATTACTGGTTTTATTTCCTATGGACTCAAATCAGCTGATCTGAATTCGAGACTACACACAGAAAACGAGTCTGTTTGAGTTCAGCAAAATGCCCACCCTTGGTGTCATGGCAACTGCTGGTCTCAAGGGGATCTCAGCTGCTGACCAAGCCCCTTCTGTGTGGCTTGGTGTTAGTAGGAGGGGGTCACACCACTTGGGCGGGGAGGCTGACAGATGGGGAACCAGGCTGAGTGTGGATTCGGACCCCCTGAGATTGCTGCCTCAGTCAGGTGAGCCTCATGTTCCGAGCACACCGCAGGAGCGGTACGTGTGAACATCCAGGCCTGTGTGTGCACACCGGAGTAGAAGGAGACACTCATTTACAGAGCGGGCAGGCAGGGAGGACAGACGGACCTGTGTCCACGGGTGGGTGAGGAAGCTCTTCCCAGCAGCATGCTGCGCTGGGTACTGTCATCCCATCATTCCGGAGGCTGAGAGGAGAAGGCAAGCTTGAGTTCAGCCTGGCAACCCAGTGAGACCCTGTAAAAGGGGAAGGGGTGCTGCTGGAGACGTAGCTCAGGGCAAAGACTGGGGTTCAACTCTCAGTGCCACAAAAAATTTTAGAAAGGAAAGAATAGAAGAAATCCCTCTACTTTTCCAAAGTAATGCGTTACTACATTTCAGCCCCAACGGCCTTTCTCCCCGCATCAGAGAATTCGCCTGCGGTTTCCCTTTGCCCAGAACACTCCTCCCGCCTTCCTGGCCCCTCCACGAAGGTGGAGGCTCCTTGTCGTTTTTTTTCAGGTCTTAGCTTATTTGTTCCAGCTGAGAATTTAGGTTCTCCTCAACCAGCCCCTGGCTCGCCACCTGCTGTCATGCATTCTGGGGGTCACCCTTGTCATTCAACTACCTGATCCTCCAATCAATCGTTCCCTTCAGGTCCCTTCACCTGAAGCCATCAGCATCAGGTACATCTCGGAGCATGGGTTTAGAAACACACGCTACGGTACTTAAGTGATATTTCAAAGAATCTGGGACAGCACTTTGTAATGGACACACTGATGTTTCCAGAGTGAAGCATACAAATATTCCCACCAAATGGGGTGGATGAATAGATAAATAAATTAGACTTCACACCAATATAAATCAGGTTTTGCTGCTAAAAAAAATAATAGAGTACTTTGTGTTTTCAGAGTTTTTATACATAATGAGTAAGGGATAACTAAAATTTTTGAAAACAGAAAAGAGAAAATAGCAAATATGAACAAAACAGTATAGAAAGTCTAAGTACCATCTCTGGTAGTTATGTAAAATAGTACAAGTGCTATGCAAAACAGCTCCTTAAAAACAAACACAGATTTATCACATGGCCCAGGAATCTACTCCAAGGTATATACTAGAGAAAACTGGAAGTGTAAGTTTCCATAAAGCCTTGTATTCAAATGCTCATAACTGCTTTATTTAAAATAGCTGTAAAGTAGAAAAAACCTGAATATTACTCAACCAATGAAAGAAGAAACTAAATGTGATCTGTAAATGTAATGAACAATTATCTCTCTACAAAAAGGAGTGAAGTTTGGATTCATGATGCAACATAGGGAAATTTTGAGAATTTAGGGTAAGAGAAAGAAGCGGGACCCAAAAGGCTACTTGCTAGATCATTCCACATCCAGAACAGTCAGGTTCCCAGGGACAGAGAACGAAGGACTGGTTCACAGGACTAGGGGCGGAGGGGGTGTTGGGATAAGTGTTGACAGGTGTGGGGGTTTCTTTGGGGGTGAAATAAATGTTCTGGAATCAGATGTAGATGGTAGTGATGGTTGTACAACTCTAGGAAACACTAAACCCATTGAAGTTTACAATTTGGAACAGTGAATTTGAAGGCATGTGGGATACCTAAATTTTTTTTAAATTGAGGGAAAAAGGATTTCAGGTGACATAATCTTCATGGTAGGGAGGAAGGGAGCTTTCAGGGAACAGATTGATAAGAAAGATGTGATGGAAAAGGAGATGGGAGGCAGCTGTAATAAGAAAAGCATCTTTGGAGCCCAAAATACTAGGAAAATTGAACTTTTCATCAAAGGTAATTTAAATGCAAAAATGAAACCAGAATCATTAAAGATTCTGTGCTTTTTTTTTAATCTTCCAATACCATCCTGTTTTAATCACCGTAGGCTTGTTGTATAACTTGAGGTCCAGGATTGTGATGCATTGTGTTTTACTTTTGTTGCCCAGGATTGCTTTGCTATTCTGGATCTCTTCTTGTTGTATATAAATTTTGGGATTGTTTCCTTTAATACTGTGAGGGGTGCTATGGGTATTTTGAGTGGGGTTGCATTAAATGTGCTTATCAGTTTAGAAAACAGCCATTTTGACCATATTGGGTCAGTCGGTCCAAGAACAGTAGATTGCTTCCTGTTTTCTGACATCATTGTTCATCTCTTTCTTCAGAGTACTGAAGTGTTCATTGTAGGCCTGTTTCACCCCCTTAGTTAGGTTAATTCCCAAGTATTTCAAGTTTTGATGCTGTTGTGAATGGTACTGTTTTCCTAATTTTCTTCTTGATGAGTTCGTGCTTTGTATACAGGAGTGCTACTGATTTTTGAGTCTTGATTTTGTCTCTTGCTATGCTACTGAATTTGGTTTTTTATTCCAGGAATGTTTTGGTGTTTGGGGGATCTTTTATGTAGAAGATCATGTTATCTGCAAATAATGATAGTTTGACTTCTGCTTTTCCTACACATACCCTTTTTTTTCCTCCTGCCTGATAGCTCTGGCTAATGTTTCAAAACTATTGAGTATATACTGAATAGAAGTGGTGATAGTGGACATCTTTGCCTTTTTCCTGAATTTAGAGGTATGTTCTTTAAAGAGATTGTTTTGTAGTTCTACTTTTTGGTTGTTTTTTTTCCTGGTTTTAGAATCAGAGCAACGTTAGCTTCCAGAAATGACTTTGGAAATACTCCTTCCCTTTTAATTTCATTAAAGAGCTTGAGAAGTGGTCTTATAGCATCTCTAAAGTTCTTGTAGAATTTGGCTGTAAATCCTTTGGGACCAGGGCTTTTATTAATTGGTAAATTTTTAAATCATTGGCCTTAAATTCATTACCTGTTACTGAATTGTTTATGATTTTTATATTTTCTTTAGTTTTGACAATTCATGTGTATCCAGGAAGCTATTCATGTTTTCTGAATTCTTCAATTTATCAACATACAGTTATTGAAAGTAATGGCTAATAATCTTCTGGATTTTGGTGATGTCCATTGTGATTTCATGTTTTTAATTTCTAATTGCATTGATTTGGGGCTTTTCTTCCTTTCTTTGGTAAGGTTGGTTAGGCTTTCTCTATTTTGTATACTCGCTTGCTGATCAGCTCTTCAGTTCATTGATTCTTCAGGCATATTCAGCTACCTTATTTTTGACTAAGTGACCAGAAACATACACTGAAAGAAAGACAGTCTTTTCAACAAGCAGTGTTGGGAAAACTGGCTACTCACATGTGAAAGATTAAATTTGAATTTGTATTCCTCACTATGTTCTCAACTGAAAATGGGTCAAAGAGCTAAATGATAAAATTAAGAAAACAAAACACTAATCCAATGGAAGATAAAATAGGTACAACTAGTGAATATATAGGTGTTGACAAGGACTTTTTGAACAGAACTCAAGTTGCATAAGAAATAATACCAAGCTTCAACAAAAAGGATCATATTGACTTAAAATGTTTCTGCATATTAAAGGAAAAAACCAACAGAAGGTGGCAAAAATATTTTACTAGCTACTCTTCTAACAATGGATAAATATCTAGAATATATAATGAACAAAAAAAATAGACCCACCAAAAGACTCAATATAAAATGGGCTACTCAAAACACACGTATCAAGAGAAGTACTAGTGAATAAATATGTGAAGGAATAAATCATCCATGTCACTGGCCTTTAGAGAACTGCAAATTAAAACAACACCAAGGTTTCATCTTACTCAGAAAAAAAAAAGAAAAGAAAATCTATCTGAAGAAATCAAATAACAGCAAATGCTGGTGAGGTCTTGGAGAAAAAGGATACTTCTACATTGTTGGTGGAAATTTAAACTAGGAATCAGTGTGGCAATTCCTCAAAATGCTAAAACCAGAATCTTCATCCAATCTTGTTTATCCCCTTCTAAGTATCTGACCAAAAGAGTTAAACATATCATATTACAGTGAGCCCTGCATGCCCACTTTGATAGCGACAACTCATGGCAGCTAAACCTTAAAAGTGAACTGTATGTCAACTGACAGATGAATGGGTAAAGAAAATGTGGTTTTTCTCTATAATAGAGAATGACTGTGCCAAAAAGAAGGATAAACTAGTCATTTGTAGGAAAATGGTTGCACCTCAAGATCATTATATTAAGTAAAATAAATCTGACACACGATCTTAAATATCACGTTATTTCTTTTATATGAAAAACACAAAATATAAATAAAAAGCAAAGTAAAAAAATAGATAATAGGAAATAGAGAGCTAGATCTTTTGCAAATGGCAAAGGAATCAAGAGGCAGGTGGGGGGTGGGGGTAGAGGGGGAGGAGATAAGCAAATTAGATGTGCTGTGTCCATGTGCCAATTCCCAACGGAATGGAATCATTGTGCATTACAAATATGTGCTAACAAAACCAAAAACTGAATGAAAAAGAAACTTTAAAGAGTGAAGAAGAGTAGAAACTTGAAAGAGTATACAAAATGGAGATAATAATGACAAAAATATAAAAAAATAAGATGGCAGGTACATAAAACAATGAATGAACACATCCTATGTATGATAGACACTTGTCCTCCTATGTGTTGGCCTCCTACAATTTTCCTTAACTGTCCTAACTGTTCTGGGTGGCAGTGTTTTACACTCAATGAAGGAAATAGCTATTTTTCTTATTCACTGTTATTTTCACTCTACCACCAAATTCCTACTACAGGCTTTGGCACATCATAGGTGCTCCATAACACTGCTCGAATTAGGTAACTAATTTTTCCCAGAAGGAAAAGTCAGAACAAAAAGAACATATCACAGTTATAATATTTCTAAAAATGAGGTCAATTAATGTCAATCTAGAATTCAAAAAACCTTCTACAAGTTAGACAGATTTGGTTAAAATTTGGTATAAAGGGAAAACATTGAGTTTAAAAAAATGAATGAAATACCTAGGAGCACACAGGTGGGAAGGACAAGTCATCACAGAGAAACTGGTCTCTCTTCCACCACACAATACAAAGGATGATGGGAAAACAAATTGCAATCTAAGAATTAAAATGCAGGTCAAGTCATCACTCATGATAAACTGAGATTTCTCAGTTAACAAAGGGCTCAAAACTATAGCCGTTTGGTACACTGCTTTGGGACAATACCATAAAACTCTACCCCAGTAGAAGTGAATTACAGCATGGGAATGGTACCAGATGAAGGGATGCTAAGACAGCAACCCATGAGCTCCTGTGCTTCTGCAAGGCGGTACCATCACTGACGTTCTGAGCCTCCGTGATTCACAGCCTGGCCACTCTCTGTGACTTTCCGTGTTGAGTTTCAAACCCTCAGATCAAGGTGAGAAGCCACAGGCCTCACACTCCCTGGTGCTTCAGGGTCTGGTCCATAGCAGATACTCAGGAAATATTTACCAGCTTTGTGAGTCTGCTTTGTCTCCTGCAGCTGGAGTAGAAGGAAAGAGGCTTTGGGATTCTCAGGTGTCTTTCTTCTGCTCATTCTCTTGAATACTGGGGCAAAGTCAAGTTTAAATATATCAACTTGAAGCCTCTTCCCACTTCTCTGCACCCTCCACCCCACCGCAGACCCGAACGCAGGTTTGATGGGATAACGGGCAGTGAATAGCCTCGCGGGGATGAGGAGAAGCAAGACCTAGGCGAGAGGATAGAGGGGAACCATTCATATAACCAACCCGGCCACTGGCAGGCTTGTAAGCGAAGGCTGAGCTACATCTGATGCTCTATGAGAAGCGGAAACAATGCTTGTTGAATACACTGTTAGATCTGAGATGGTGGAAGTACTGCTGTTACCTTTGACACCAGTTTAACCACATTCTAATTCTTTCAAAGTCAGGCAACCCTGCCCCCTACCTCAGTGGCTTCTGAAAACAGAGATTAATTTACCAAACATAGCAATCGGGAACTATAGATTAAAATCTTCAGTGGCTCCCTGCTAGCACCTATGCAACTGCAAATAAGCGTTTGCAAGCCACATAGACAAGCCACAAGCAGTTAACATGTTTCAATGTGAGCTCAAACCTTTCCCATGCAAACATTCACAGAAATAACAAAACCATTCTGTTTCTCTCCGGGTTTCCAGCCAAAGTTAATTAAGGTCCAATCAAGTGAGGCACTCACCTTGACTTTCAATGAGCCATTGATAAGGAATGAACCAAGTTTCGGTTGGCAATAAAAGGGATTTAACGGGAAAAGAAGGTACCAAGCTTAATGTTTGCCTTTGATGACGGTCACTTGACTATTTGTCTGTACTTTTCCTCTTAATATTTATACAGAAAGCCTCATCCTGGACGTCTTATACTTCAAGAGATGACAGAGGTCAAAAATTAACTAAGTTTCCATGAAGGCACTTAGTTTGGGGGGAAGCAAATCCATCTCTAATAATGCAGCATCTCCAGGGATCCCAGTGAGACACAAGAGGCGGGCAGAGCAAGCCACAGCCTGGCCCACTTTACACCGAGACACTAATCACGGAACAGTTCTTTATCCTCTGAACCTCCATGCCGGCTCGCGTCTTTCTATTGCACGAATTCCATTATACTTTCCGCAAGGGAGTTTGACTTCAGCATGGAGTAGCTCCTGTTGATACATGTTTTCCTTGTTTGAAAGAAAACTTTAAAGCAGTGGGCAAGAAATGAGGATTCTATAGACCAAGACCCTGTAAGACAGATACCTCAATCTGAACGAGAGGAGTTTGTGAGTTTGGAGTTATTATTTCTCTTTTGACCATGTCCTATTTGGAAGAGGATAATAGTGCCCGACAGATCTTTTGTTTAGTGCTTCTTATATATAGTAAAATACTGTAATTTAACAGCTTGCTGGGGGAACAAGAATTTGTTCCAGTTCCTGATTTAAATGTTTATGCTAATTGCTATTTATTGGCCCAGATGCAAATGATAGGTTGGCCAAAGTGAAATTTTATGACGAGCAAACTCCCCCTTTTGTGCAAATTGAAAAAGTGAAACAAGAGGAGGGTGAAATGAGCCGGAGAGGGTCTTAATGGCTGCTTTTTAATGGGGAAGATAAAATTAAGACTGATTTACGTGGCCAACTCCCCTGTTTTCTCTTATCAGCTCATTTGGCAGGAAAAATGGAAAAGTAATTGTTCCTCTTTCAATGTGGGCCTCAAACCATTATTTATTGGCTGAAATTAATCGCTGTTTATCCTTCACTCACGTGGAAAGCGCCCCATCAGCATTATGGACCTCAGCAACTCAACTTATGGACCTTGCAATTTAGGCGGCCGCGCGAGAATCCTGATGAGCCGAGCCTTAATTTTCTGGGCTGCGGGAGTTAATGAAGACTCCTTTCTGAGGTGGACGTATTTGTATTTCTACAACATTAATAACAAAGACCCACACTTTCTCTTTGGCAGCAAATAAACTTTTTTTTTTTATTTTAAGGGAGAGAGGGAAAATTATTAAAAGCTCAGGGCTTTGAGGTGGGGAAATAGAAGCTTGGAACTGATGTGATTTTGCTTGTTGTTACAGCTATAGTGCAAGGTTCGAGCCTGGGGACGGGTGCATCTTCCCAGGGCTCCTGGGCCACCCTGAAGGATGGGAAGGGAGGAGTGAAGGGTCTGTGGAAGCCACACGCCCAGGAGGGGGACTTGGTTCTGGTTTGCTTCCCCGTTCTCCGCATTGCTGGTGCACTACAGATAGCCTTTGGCTTCTCTGGGGTGGAAAGCGCAGGGTCCTGTCCCATTCTTCCTCAAGAGCCACCTGGAACCTGCAGTCTGTCACCCTGATGCATCGTGTACCGATTTATGATGCTCAGCCACAGTTTAGAATATTATCTGATTATAACCCTGCAATGCTATTTTGATTCAGTCAAACAGTCAATCAGTGAGCCTTTGTACACACCTTAGGTGCCTGACAGGCCTCCTCTGCTGGGGCCCGGTATGAAGCCAGAGCATCCCAGATGATGTAACCGCAGGGTTTGCAGAGGTGCTGAGGGTCTTTCTATGGTCCTTTGGGCTCCCGCCTTGATCCGGCCTGCGGACCAATTCGTGAGTTTTCCCCTAGAGGAAGGAAAACGGGGTGGGGGCAGGGTGAAGAGAGAGAGAGGGAGGCAAGTTGAAGTTTCCCAATCAAACCTCGTTTATTGAACAATGTTCCTGGCTTATAAAGAAGCGGGGGCGGGAAGTTACAGATGGGTCGCTGTCATTTCCTGGGTGGGGCGAGAGGATCCTGGGAAATGTAGGCCGACGCACTGGACGCCCACAGGAGGGAGAGATGGAGCGGCAGCCATGAAGCTATCATGCTGCTCCCTACATCTCCTCCCTTATCACTTTATAAGAGTATGGCAGGCCCTGTGAGGACAGCGCCTGTCTTAGGTCAAGGACTCTTC
>PVLA01010732.1:0-60418 GCA_004027455.1 Hydrochoerus hydrochaeris
CATGGCTTCAATGGACATTAAGAGATATCTTCGGGACCTTGTAGATGAGCTCAAAACTGAAATATTAAATCAGGTAAAGCAGGATATGAGTAGAGTAATAAAAGAAATGCTCTCAGGAAGCATCTCTCAGGAAGATACAGACTGAAGAAGGGAGGAACACAAAAAAAGGAGAGAAACACTCAATAAAGAATATAAAGAAAATATAGAATACATGAAGCGAATTCAAACAGACTACCAGGAAATTAAAAACTCCATTGAAAGCTGGCAAAACTCCTTAAAAGAAACTAAGGATAGACTATCAAAACTTGAAGACAAGTTTGCAATGTGTGATCATGAAAGGAAAGATCTCTTAAAAATAACAAGGAAACAGGCAGTAACAATACAAAGGCTAGAAGATGACAAGAGAACCTACAATTTAAGAATAAGAAATGTGAACAAAGAAGCAGGAATACATATAGGTGAATTACAGAGGCTATTCATGGAAATAATTAAGGAAAACTTCCCAAGCATGGGAGAAGAAAATGACATTTGGTTATGTGAGGCATACAGAACTCCAGCCACCTACAACCAAAACAGAGCTACACCTAGACATATAATAATCAAGATACCAGAAATTCAATATAAAAACAGAATATTAAAAGCTGTCAGAGAAAAGAAACATATTACCTATAAAGATAAGCCCATCAGAATCATGGCTGACTTCTCGACACAGACCATCAGATCAAGAAGAGCTTGGAGCGAAGTATTCTAAGCCCTAAAAGTAAATAACCTCCAGCCCAGATTGATGTACCCTGCAAAACTGTCACTAGATATTAATGGAGAAACAAGATGCTTCCATGACAAAGAGGAACTGGGTGAGTTTGTGATCACCAATCCAACCCTACAGAGACATTCTAGAGAGAGAGAAAAAAATACCAGGATTTTAGGAACAGTGGCAGAAAGGCCTCAATGAGTGGGGCAGGCAGTAGAATGAAGGAGCAAACTAGACAAACAAAGGCAGAAAAATAGCATAGCAGAAATGAGGCAGAGAAGGATAACTAGAATCTCTAACATAGATGGCCTTGACACACTATATTGTTAATAGTGCACCAGGATTTAAAACCCACATTACTCACACTACTCTGCTTAGATGTATTATATTCTGTTCCAGTCATTCTACCTATACTAGATTTGAGGGCACAGACAGTTATCCCGAAAATTACAGGATATAGTACGTTAATCATCCTTAATTTCCTATTAACTTAATCTAAAACTCTGTATAACCTACACTGTTTTACCATGACTGATCGTAATCAGATCTGGTCTGTTAGGTCGCTGTTTTGTATTGATAGATTTTATTCAAAGCTGTTATGATTGATAGTATCAAGCCTGAGAGTATAGGCAACTACACTTAAGATGACAAGATCCACTAGAATATCCACCCTGGTTTGATTATTACCTGCCTTTGAAGTTTTATACTGTCTACAATGTTTTATTTTTACTGATATTGTTATGTACTGCTATACTCAATTATACTGCTATATTCAATTATGCCTGATGATATAGACAATTCTATTGAAGATAGTAAGAAACAACACAGTAATCATTGTAGATCACCTTGTACTGTGGTTTTATATGACTTTTTGGTTTCATATTTTTATAGGAATTTGTTTGGTTTTGTCTTGCTAAGTTTTGTTTTTCCCTCTAATACAGAAAGGATAGAAATACATGTAGAGACTCATGCATGCATAGCTGTTTACATTCTCACTGTTTGAATATCTACTTTGTATGCTTTAATTTTGTAACTTGAACAACTATTTCTAAGAGGACAATATGTAATTTATTAACTAGTGATTTCTTATTGTTTATCTTTTTTTGGAATTGTGTATTATCTCTACCCTTTACATGCTTTTGTTTCTCTTTAAATTAAAAAAAAAAGGGTACATGTCACTGAGATGTAAAAGCTTGAATGGGACACTAGGTACCCACCCACTTCCTCTCCTTCTCTTGGTGCTTCCCAGATGCAGTGAGATAAGCAGCTCCCTTCACCGTGTGCTCCCAGCATGATGTGCTGCCTCACCACAGGTCCACATCAACAGGGCCATCACCCATGGGCTGGGTCCTCTAAAACTCTGTTAAGTTTATTATCTCAGGTGCTTCTTTACAGCAGTAACACAAATACCACCCTAAATATGTGTCATTATCCTTGAGGAATGCCTCCTCTATAATTGAAGTTATGCATTAAACTGGAGAATAAAAATTATTCTGAAATTAATTTTCAAAGCATAGAGTCTCACTCTGTTGCCCAGGCTGACCTTGAATTCTTAGGAGCAAGCAATACTCCTTCCCCAGCTTCCCCAGGTACTTGGAACAACATGCACATATCACTGTGACTGGCTTTGGAACCAATTTTTTGAAGTGATTTTTAGATTTTTGTAATACTATGTATCCTCACTATCTTAGTCACTGTCCTCCTTGTTGGGACCAAACACTCAACACCTGCAACATAATAGCAGACAAGTTTATCTTGGCTCACATTTTCTAGAGACATCTGCTGATTGGAAGGCAGGAAGGCATATGGTGGAAAGGCCTGGTAGAGGAAAACTAATCACCTCATGGTACCAGTGTTGGGTCACAATTATAAGAACACTTGTATAAAATAATAAACTTATAGATTTCATGATCAGTTAGAGGACTCTGACCAAGGTGCTGTTTGCTGTTGCTGGTGAATTCAATTCACCCTGACAGTGTCCACAGCCCAGCTGTAGGTGAGCACTGAGTCAGGGTAATTGTCTATACCTGAAGGCCCCCTGGGCTGACCTGTGCTCATTCAGTAAAGGGCCTCTCTTCCCAATATTCCTATATTATGGTAATGTCCTTAACTATACTCATTCTGTGAGAGCCTCCTCCCCTGGTTCCTGGAATGTTTTTATTATTTCAGGACTAGCCTGTCAATATATGATTCAATGTATGTAACCAATCATGTAACATTTGGTCACTCACTTTGTACCTCCCACTTCTAATTCTACACAGACTAAATTCCTTCCTGATTCTGTGCGGTTGCTTAGGAAGAATTATCCCTGCAACAGTCCATGGGTGTGAAATCCAACGATCCACTGGTGTAAAGATTAAATGCTCCCTTCTTATGTCTTCAATGCCAAGAGTCTTCCTTTTGGTTTGCTTTGTTTTGGCTTGGCTTGGAAAATTTCCTGCAACACCAGGAAGCAGAGAGAGAAGGAAGAAGCCAGGAAGGGAGATACACCCTGACAGATCACTCAGTTACCTGCCTCTTCTTGCCATGCCCTTCCTAATAACAAATCAGCTATTGCTCCCTCATAATCTAGTCATCTTTCAAAAGTCCCTCTTTGAGTGCAGGAAACTCTTGGGGGACATCTAGACAGAAACCATAACATGCCTGGTAATCAGCTCTCTCCCTTTCTAAATGGGAAAAAATAAAAAGTCCAAACTAAATCATTCTTACAAAAGGGACACATTAAATATAAGAAAAGTTTGGTCTAAAGTAAATAATGCATACGCTACTCCAAAATTAGCTGGCATGTCTATACTAAGGTTAGTAGACTTTAAGACCAGAAGTATTGCAAAGGTAAAAGGAGTATTTTATAATGCTAAAAAAGCAAATACAAGCCAGGCGTGGTGGCACATGCTTGTAATCCTAGCACTCAGGAGGCTGAGATAGAAGGATCCTTGCAAATTCAATACCACCTTTGGCTACAAAGTGAGCTCAAGGCCAGCCTGAACTGCATAGTGAGTCCCTGTCTCAAATAGACAAAGTCAAAAAAAAAAAAAGAAAAGAAAAGAAAATTCAATAAAAAGTGTAATCTATATTTTCCCTCATCTACTAGATTAAAAATACATACTGAGCAAAATAAACAGAATTAAAATGAAAATTGACAAGCCACAATTAAAGGGACAGTTTTCAATATAGCTTTTAGTAATTTACAAAATAAACAAATAGCAAAAGTCACTAAAAATGTACAAGTCTTTAACACTTTGATGAATCAGCTACATTCAACAGCTGTAGAATACGCTCATACTTTTCAAGTTTGCATGGAGCGCTTAGTGAGCAAACCCCAGCCAGCATTATGAAATAGTTCTCAATCAATTTCAAAGAACTGAAAGCACACATGTGTTCTCTAAGAAGAGTAGACCTCATGTTTCAAAATTTAAAGTTAATACCTAAATAACTCAAGATTCAAAGCTGAAAACACAATGGGAAATAGACCTTAAAGTGAAAAAAATAATGAAAATGTATTATATTAAAATCTATAAATCCAGACACAGTAACACACATCTGTAATCCCAGCATTCTGAGAGGATGAGACAGGAGGATCAAAAGTTCAAGCCCAGCCTGGGCAATTTAGTAACTTAGTGATCCTATTTGGAAAAAAAAAAAAAAGGTAAAATATACAATTAAAGCAGTGTCCAGTGGGGGGAATGAGAGAAAGGGAAGGGAAAAGGGAGGTAAAGAAGATCAAGATGGCTTATGCATGTGGACCAATTCCCCAAGATGAATGTATTTATTATGCATCACACATATTATTTATTATCATTAAATGTATTTAGTATGTATCACATATTATTTATTATTATTTAATGTATTTATTATGCATCACACTTATATACAAAATAAAAAGGGGGTGAAGTTAGTATAAAATTAACTTAGTTAATTAAGTCCAAATAAAGCAGGTAGGATAAAGAACATAAAAAAGAAATGAACAGATAAAATCAGGAAATCAACATAGTCAAAGCTGCTTCTTGGAAATGATTAGTGAAACTGATAAGCCCAAGAGGGTCAGGAGAAAACTCACATTGTCAGTATGGAGACAGAAAAGGTATTACTTGGGAGCCTCATACATTAAAAAAACTATAAGAAGAAACTGTGAGTGACTTCATGCTCAAAACTGAGATCAACAGTCTCAGGGTTGAAATTAAAAACTAGTCTCTAGATAAGTCTCTGTCAAATTTAATGCATAATTTGAAATCTTCCTGCAGAGAAGCCCCATTACTGAAGTTTCAGTAATGAACATTCCAAGAGGAAATAATGCCAAATATCTTACACAGAGAATAGAGCAAAATAGAACACTTTTCTAATCATTTTTAGAAGAACAAAATGTCCTAAAAGGACATGATAAGAAAGGAGAATTACTGGACAATATCTCTCATAAACATAACCACAAAAATCCCAAGACCAAGATGTCATGTTTTTTCTAGGAAAAATGTAGGTTGAAAAGCAAATCACTGTAGTTCATCAAATTAACAGAGTAATAGGGGGAAAACCTTATGATTTACTTTAATGGGCAATGAAAAAGAATTGATAAAATTTAAATTCATGTTTGATAAAAACACATGGAAAACTAAGAATAGAAGGTAACATCTTTAATCTGCTGCTAAGATTATGTTTTTAAAAATACCCTACAGCTACCATTATACATAACTGTGGAATATATAGAGTATATAGTGACACTCTTTTTGAAAATTGAGATTAATCTGTAATAAGAATTCATTACATATCATAAACCATGTCCTGCCTCTGTGACCGAAATGCTAAGAGTTCCCTTTCTCCCAGCCAGAATCCAGCTAAGTCATGTTTATCTTTACAAAAGCACAGGGAGAAACACCCTTCCTCACAAGATACAGTCCGTGCTGGAGGAGTGGGAGGAGCGCTGGTGGGAGGAGGAGGACCTTTCCCAGCTCTCCCTGGGAATCGGTCTTCCTGTGTAGAGGAATATGTGACGGAAATATTTCTGAAATAGTTCTGAGAGGTGTTTCTTGAACTTCTCGGCCACAAAAGCGTAGATAACAGGATTCATGCAGCAGTGAATGAAGGAAATGGTCTGCGTGATGTGGGTGGCAGAAGTCAGCCACTGGCTCATGTCACACCCATCCAAAATGTGCAGACTGTGCAGGGAGGTGAGGAAGAGGACCACATTGAATGGCACCCAGAAGACCAGAGATGTCACCACCACGATGAGCACCAGTGTGATAGCTCTGGTCTGTTGGTTCTGGGAAATCTGCAGCTGGCGCAAGATCCTGATATAGCAGAACAGAAAGATGGTGCATGGGAACAGCAGGCCCATGATGTTAATTTCAAAGTGGGTAAAGATCTTCCACTTCAAAGCCTCCTGATTGTAAAAGGAATAACACTTTAGAAAACCATCTTCGGAGGCCACTTGGTAAAATACTAACAATGGGCTGGTGGCCAGAAGAGTGACCAGCCACACTACCAGGCTCAGGCCTGTGCCTATCCTGGTCGTCCTCACCCTCATGGAATACACAACATGGACCACAGCCAGGTACCTGTCCAGGCTCATGAGGGTGATAAAGAACATGCTGCTGAAGAAGCCAATGTAATAAAGGCCAGAGACCACTTTGCACATTACGGGCCCGAACACCCACTGGTCCTGCTGGTAGTAGGCTTGGAAGGGCAGAGAGAAGACAAAAAGCAGGTCAGACAAGGCCAGGTTCAACAGGTAGATGTCCGTGATGCTCTTCAGCTTCTTGCAGACCACGAGGACCAAGATGACCAGGCTGTTTCCCAAAAGACCAAAGACAAACACGAGGCAGTAAATAGTGACAAGCAGCAACTTGCTGCTCCTGGCTCTGAGCCCCTCTTCACAGGGGCTTGGCAAGAGGTCTGGGTAGTAGTAATCAGTCACCGCCGTTACATTGGGCTCAAGCGTATAATCCATGGAGACAGAGGGACCTGGTCAAAAAAGTACAGAAGAGGCATTAATTTCTTCGCACTCTTATTTTAAAGGTCTAGGCAAAGGTAAAGGTCGAAGTGTTTTGCCTTGGAAAGTTCTGCCCCGGAGCCCTCATTCTCAAAGTGACTGTCTAAAGGCGGGGCAGTAGGGGAGGCAGTTACGGATAAAGGAGCACACAGAGCTGAGGCCTAACCTCCCCTCTGTCCTCTGCCCTCTCTTCCTTCTTACATAAAATGAAAAAACTCCTTAAAAATCTCCTCCCTTCCCCCTCTCTCCCTTCCCTCCCTCCTTCTTTTCCTTCTTTTTCTTTTATAACAGAAGCTAAAGTTCCTTACTAGTCTGTGTATTCCCAGACGCCAGGGACAACTACCGAAACCATTTTGGTGTGTGTTATTCCAAAGGGTTTCACCCTGTGCTTTCACATTTGTATGTCTCCATACATAGTGTTTTGTGTTTACTTTTTTCTTTCTTTCTTTCTTTCTTTCTTTCTTTCTTTCTTTCTCCCTTTCTCTTTCCTTTTTCTCCTTTCCTTTCCTTTTCTTTCCTTCCCTTTCTCTCCCTCTCCTCTCTTCTCTTCCCCTTCCTCCTCTTTCTTTTCTTGTGATACTAGAGATTGAACCCAGAGCTTCTCCAATGCTAGGTAAGCATTCTGGTACTGAGCTACACTCTCCATCCCTTTTGTATTTAAGTGTCTTGCTTAGTCTTGCAAAATTGTACAGACTGCCCTCTAACTTGCAATCCTCCTGCCTCAGCCTCCAAGTGCTTGGGATTACTCCAAGTATCTGTGATCACCATGCCCAGACTCACTATTAACTTACATAAATTATGTCTCTTTATTTTGTATTTTGCTTGTTTTAGAGATATAGCAAGTATTCATGTTCCGGTCATTCTTTTAGTTGCTTTCCTAAACACCAGAAATAGCTACTTTGAAAGTATCATAAATAAAACAAACCTAATTATATTAAAAATGAAAATGATCAGGTTTACAAGAAATATACCTAATAAAAGATACAATTCAGAATTCACTTATGTAAAATACTACAAGACCTGGGGTTGTAGCTCAGTAGCAGAGCATTTGCTTAACACACACAAGGTCCTGGGTTCCCTCCCCAGCAGCAAAACAAACAAAAAACAGTTAAACCTTGTTCAAAGGCATTAAAGTAAAAGGAAACATATTCTATCTATGAATTCCCCTCCTATGCACAGTGAGGGATCTGTTCTTGTCACATTTTCCAGTCTTGCGAGAGCCTTGCCTCTCTCCTGCGTCCCCAGACAGAATGGCCTGACTTCGTCTCACACAGGAGGGCAGACACTGAGACACTTGCAGAGGTCCTGGGCTCTGGGGGCGCCCAAGGATGGAGAAAGTCCATGCTGAAACAGCAGCCTTGCCTCTGCCCGTCCTTTGCTAAGCATTCAGCGATGCCCTTCCTTCTTCCCTGGGGCACTTCCTGGCACGTACCTTACTGCAGCTGCTGCTCTGAGGCCGGCCACCTCCCTCGCTTTGAGGATTCTCTCTAACCCTCTGGTCTGGCTGCTTTTTTATGCTGTCCTACCCACCCTGGGCTGAGAGGTGGGGCTTTTTTTTCTCACTAGTATAAACAGTAGAAACGATAACAACCCTCTCTTATCTAGAACTGATTATCTTTTCACTTCAAAGGTTTCCTTTTCTTTTTTCCTGTGGTACTGGAGAACTGGGGGTTCCCCCAGGGCCTCCACACTGAGCTAACTCCTGAGCCCTGTACATGTGTGTGCACACATGTATTTTTGAGACATGTATGTACTAAGTCATGAAGTTGCCCAGGCTGGGCTGGAACTTTGGATCCTTTTGCCTCAGGCTTCCTGCTTGTCTCCACTCCAAGGGAGGCCCTTTGCCATTCCTCCTGACACGCTGGGAGACTGTTTGTCCAAAAGGCTATGTTAGGCTAGAACCCATGAAAGTAGTTCAAAGTGTAGAAACTATTTAAATGTAGAGAAAACTTTAAAACTCGTATTTCTTTCTTTTTTTTTTTTTTTTTTTTTGGTACCAGGGATCAAACTCAGGACTATGTGCTTGCAGTGCAGGTGCTTATGACACTGAGCTAAATCCCCAGCCCTTAAAATGTGTTTTTTGTTTTTGTTTTTTTTTGGTGGGGGGGTACCGGGGATCAAACTCTTGACCTTGTGCTTGCCAGGCAGGTGCTTACACTGCTGAGCTAAATCCCCAGCCCCAAAACTTGTATTTCTAATACTAAGAGCATATTTCTAATACTGTTCAAGGATGAGGCTGGGAGACACAGCCTGTTCCCATGGTTAGAAAGTTACAAACTTAATGAGCATTGACACTCCAGGTGACAATTGCAAGATAAGTGTACTCAGCCAGGAAGAAATGTTTCACTTACCTTCCAGTCCTAGGGAGTTATGACCTCAAGGACATCTCTGCCCAGTCTCAGACAATGATTGAATCTTCCTCCGTGTTATACAGTAGTAACCTCATTTAGTTTGCTGTTTCTGTAAAAGTAAATTCTGCTTAGCAATTAGTGACAAAGACATGTGTGATCAACTGCAGAATATTATGTTATCTGCCTTTTGTACTTCCTTTTGGAAACCTATGTAAGTGATTGTTAACTTCAGGGCTGATGATTTGAAACTGTTTCCATCAGCCTGCTAGCATAATAACGCTGCCATCCAAAATTCCCCTGGTGCCCTGTCTCCATTTTGTCTGGTCCTGAATTCTGCAGGTGATGGTGAAAACCATCACCCAAAAAAACCACCAGAAGTCCTGCTGCCTCTACTCTGTAGCACTGCACATGTGCAGAGCAACATAAAGATAAACTAAGGAAGCTGACAAAAACACATAGAACCCTCTAGGGAACTTTGCGGCCACTGCTGGGGAATCCAGTCTAAGATAATCCAGAATTCAGAGGGTGAGGAACGAGTCTCAACAAAACAACAGAACTATGTCATTTTTAATGACAACTAATTGGAAATCACTTAAAAGTTTATAAAAAAATCAGACTTCTTAATCTTTTTTAATTTCCTTTTCTTATTATTATACATTTGCAGGCATAATAAATACATTCATCATAGGTGAATACAGTCACCAATCGGTGTATATACATCACATTTGACTCTTTTTATAACCTCTTCCCCTTTTCATTTCCCCTTCTCACCCCTCCACACCTCCAGGACCCCTTCCCACTTCCACATAATCTTACTCCCTGATTCCTGCCATCTGTCTTTTGTTTTTCTCTTTAAATTACCTCAGATAGAGGTCTTGCTATTTTACCAAACTGGGCTTAAACTCACAGTGCTGATGTCCCAGACTCCCAGGTCGGTGAAATTATAGGCTTACACAGCTTTAAACCACTTAAAGACTGGTCAGGACTGTGATGGGACCTGCCCAGTCATTGGAAGGGTGCAGTGTTAGATGAAAGAAAAGCAAAAATATACTTTGTCTGCATTTTTCTAGAACTGTTGCCTCATCTAACATAATTCTCTGTTTCCAGCAACACAGTGATGATGATGAACAGAATTTGAACTGAGGAATACATGTTTATTTCTATTGTTTGACACCAGCCCACTGAAGTGACAGCCACCATCGCAGAGCATGGTGTCTGGGAGGAGGGGTGAAGGACCTAAGTGGGTCTGAAAAAGCATGGCCACTTGGTCAATTTATACCACAGGGGTCTATAGGAACAGGCATTATTAAACTAGGAGACACTGAGTATCCCAAGGAGAGTGAGAACCCAGGCCTCTGGTTAACACAGTCTAATGGATGACAAGTGACAAGCTCTTTCTAACACCTGCCAATCATGGGACCTCATCCTCCTCCAAGGAAGAGCCCAAGAGAAGGATTGAGAGGAATCAGAGTGTTTCCTCTTAGTACCTCTCCCCTCTTGAAAGGACGTGAAGATGTTTATGGAAACATGAGGGAGGGACATAAGAATGACATCCACTTCATCATTACATTTTACTTGCAATTGCAGGTGGCCGTTTCCTTGGTTACTTTTCTCTCATTACTGAGACAAAACACCTGACTCCCAAAATTAAGGAAGGAAAAGTTTTCCAGCTCAGTTTGTGGAGGCTTCAGTCCATAATCACCTGGCTCCAAGGCAGGGTGGCCTGGCACAGGGGCAACACTTCATGGTGACAGAATACAGCAAAAGTAACAAGAGCAAAAAAGGGGGGCAAGCCTCTTTTCCTCCCTTATATTGTAGCAGACTAGCCCCCACCCTAGAGTGAGTGTAGCACTCACACCCTCTCCATGCCCTCCTCTTGCACAGGATGAGGATGTTTACAAAGTGAGGATCCTGGTCCCTTGCTAAGTTGCTTCATTAAACTTCTGAACTTCTCAAACTGACACGATATATCAAGCTTGACAATCTACCCCTTGTAAACTTGGCAACAAGATACATTTCTTTAAACTGGTTTCCAGATATAAAAAAGTGCTTATTCTTATCATTTCACAGCTTTAACATTATAACACAGGTTTAACAACCCTTAAGAACAAGTACTAAGCCTATCAACAGTAGATTACATTAGAACCGTAACATTTCACCCCTGGTCCTCCAAAGACTCATGCACAACCCTTTTTTGCAAAAGACATTTTGCCCACCTACAAGAGTTGCCAAAGCCCTAACAGTTTCAATACTGCTTAAAAATCCAAATCCCAAATCTCCTTCAAAATGTAAGGCAAACTCTTAGCTGCAAGCCCCTGTACAAATGAAAACAAAGTTAAACACTTGCAATATTCAAGGGCACAAGATAAACATTACCATTCCAAAAGTTACACACTGGGCGATACAAAGGATTCGGACCAAAGCAAGTCCAAAATCCAGCAAGGCAAACATTAAATCCTGTAGTTCCATGTCCAGTATATGAAGCGATCTGTGGCAAACTGTGAATTCCAGAGGGTTAAGTGACTCCACTCTTACGTCACTGCTGGTCTTTATAGCTCCATGGTTTCTCTCTTGGGCTGGCTTTGCTCCCTCCTTGCAGGTTTCCTTAGATGATCCATGTTTTCCTGTCTTTTCCAAACTTCTGAGTCTCTGCTGCTCCTTTGGGTTCACACTCACACTGTCACACGCTGCCCTTTTGGAGGCATACTGCCTGGGCTCGTAGGCCCTCTGAAATCATGGTGGAAGTCTTTTTAACCCTATAACTCTTGCATTCTTCATGCACCTAAAACCAGGACCAAGTGAATGATGCTAGTGTCTGCTGCTAGCTAGATCAATAGCCAGGCTTCCCTCTCTCTTGGCTGTCAAGGTTGAGTACCTGGATCATTGGGCACTTGAAATCAATTCTGAGGAATAAATTTTCTATGCTGCCACCATTCTGGAATGTGGTGTAGCCACCACCATTCTGGAACAAATATTTTACAGCTTTCTCCTCAAAGCAAAATGTTTCACTTTTCAGTTTTGAGGCTGCAAAGGCTGGAATCCTGCTGCTTCTTGGGAAGTCCTCAGGCCATATTTTCTATTCTCCTGTTCTTTCCCAGCAACTGAGATCTCCTCAGCTCTATTTTTATAGTTTACAACTTTATTGGAGCTTCCTTTTTGGCCAAACTCACATTTTAAATCATCCTGCTGGGCTCTTTGCTCTTGACTCTCTACATAGATCTGGTTAAAAGCCTCCAACAAAAGCCATGCCACAGCCTCATGCCATATTAGTTGCTCCAATGTTCTTAATCTCAGCCTTAGGCAAAGTCTCTGGACATGAGCAAAATACACAAAAACTTTTTGCCAAGTCATAGCACACACCATCTGGAGTCCAGCACCCAATGCAGTCCTTCTTCCCAGCAGAAATCTCCTGACCCTGGTCTTTACTACAGGATTTCTATCACCCTTCTGACCTGAGCTCTGACCAGAATCTCTCATACAGAACAACCTAAACTGTTCCAGCTCTACTCTTCCAGGGGACATCTCTGAACCTTTCTAAACTCTTCCTATAAGCCACTCCCAAAGACTCTTGGACCACATGTTCAGATAGTCACAGCAACGACCCCACTTTTCTGGTACCAAATTCTATCTTGATATTGTGTTAACTTGAGAACTTTAGAAGTTTAAAGAAGCAACTTATCAGGGGGTCAAGTGTCCTCACTTTGTAAATATCCTCAACCTTTGCAAGAGGAAGGAATGGAGATGGTGTGAGCGCTACACTCATCAAGGCTGTGTAGCCTGCTTACAATACAAGGGAGGGAAAGAGGCTTGCTCCCCTTTTGTTCTTGCTTTTGCAGTCTCCTGCCACTTGAAGTGTTGCCTCTATGCCATGCACCCTGCCTTGGAGCCAGATAATTACAAACTGAAGCCTCTACAACTAAGGAAGGAAAGGTCTCTGAGCTGCAAATTTTTCCTTCCTTAATTTTGGATTTTGTCTCAGCAATGAGAGAAAAGTAACCAAGACAGGAGCATTAATCTAACCCTGCAACCTAGGATCTCACCCTGCTAGCTAATCAGGCCGCCAGGCTGTTCTGTCTTACCTTTGTACCTCCTGCTGGTGCATCATATAAAAAGCCTAGACCACCAGAGATTGGGGCCTGATTCTTTGGGAGCGATCTCAGTTGGTGTCCATTGACATAAATAAATCTACCTCCAAATCCTGAGTGTCTTTTTGGTATTTCTGCTTGCCATCGCAATAGCAAAGGTCAGTGGTGAGCTGGTGGTAAACTCAGGGCTGGCAGGAATGTAGATTCATGTCATGGTCATGGAAGCCACAATACCTGTCTCATCAGCAGTGGGGTACGGACATATCTCTCTCGAGCCCACCTCAGCAAGTCCTAAGAGTCTAAGGTAGAATTGCACCATGCCCAATTCCCAGGTTCCTTCAGAGTTACAGCACAGCACATGTCATGCTTTTGATCTAAAACATGCTCCAAATGTCTTGTATTTTCAGAGGAGGGCTTTTTGATCATGAGGACAATGACTTCATTAGTGGATGGCTTAATTGACAGACTCTTAATTTGACGCTGGTATTGGGAAGTGATGGAATTTAAGCAGTAAGTAGTGCCTAATCAGGGTGGCCTAACTTGGAGACTTAATTTTGCCCTCAGCCCCTTCCTCTCTGAACTTCTCCTCTCTCTCTCTCTCTCTGCTTCCTGTGCCATGAGCAATTTTCCTCTTTTGTTTCCTCCCACCACGATTTTTCTGAGTCACCTGAGGCCTGAACACAGACACAGCTAACCACAGACCAAAACCTACAGAACTGAGCAAGATTGAACCTTTTCCTCTATCAGTGTTTTTTTTTTTCAGACATTTCATCACAACAACTGAACACTGAAAAATTAACACAAAATTTGGCACTGAAGGTGGGTCATCACTGTGACTGGACACATTTAACCGTGTGGTCCGTTCCATTGGAATGTTTGTTGGAGGAGTTTGGCAAAGGTTGGAGAAGCAAACTAGAAAAAGGTGGAATCACAGTGAGTGCAGAGGACCAGATGGCTGATAGTCATGCAGACAGGAAAGACTGTTCGTGAGCTCTCAGACGAGTGAGGACTCTATCGGGAACTGAACTAGAAGCCATTCATGTTCCATTCTGGCAAGAACTTGTCTACATTTTGTCATGGTCTGAGACTGTGAAGCTGAATTTAAAGATGATGAACTAGTTTATCTGGCAGAAGGATTTTCAGGGCAGCACAGCATTCAGGCTGTGGCACGGGTATTGCTGGTTGCTTTTAGCTAAATTTACAATGAAAATCACACACACACAAAAACCCCACAAAGCATCAAGATTTGAAGAATTTGTAGTTTGGCCAGAAAAAGAAGTACATCCAGCTAAGAAGGACTGGTTTTTAAAGAGATTAGTGCCACTCAAAGGAAACCAAATTCATAGCCAAGTGTGGTGGCTCATACCTGTAGTCCCAGCACTCTGGAGGCTGAGGCAGGAGGATCGTTGCAAGTTTGAGACCAGCCTGGGCTACAAAGTGAGCTCAAGGCCAGCCTAAACTGCATAGAGAGACCCTGTCTCAAACAGACCAAAAAAAAAAAAAGCCAAATTCTTTGTACTGAAACAATAAGAAATATGCCTTAAGGATGGATGTCTCAGGTACTGATCAGATCCCACCTATCACACACTTAAGAGTATAAACTCCCAACCTTGTTTGAAAGACTGCTTTGAAAACACAGTATTCGGATGCTCTGATTACACAAGACTGCCTAGGAAATTGATTCCCAGTGATTGGCCACTCAAACACTCAGAGGGTGCTACAGTCACTGTCCAAGGATATCCAGCTCCTGTTTGAGGTGGTAGTAGACCTTGACGTCACCCACGTGATGCTGTTGTTTTAGGCATGCAGAATACAAGAGTTACAGGGCCATGGAATTTTCAAAGGAAGGTCTGGGAAGCCCAGTGGCATGTGACAGAATTAGACTCCTTGCAGCCAGCCCTTGAAAAAAGCTGAAGCTGTGTTAGTTAAGTGAAAACACTGCTAAAACCCAAGAAGTTAGAGATGCCAGGAATGTGAAGATCAGCGGAGGACAGCCACGGTGAGCCGAGCCAGCTCAAGGGAGTGACTGTGTGGGATGTGTAAAGGGCAGGACTGCCCACGCCTTTGGAGTTCATGTCGTGCCAACTTGTGATCTAGCTGCTGGACATGGAGCTGCAGAATTTAGTATCTGTCATGCTCAGGGTCAGTCTTGTTTTGCTGATTGCTTCTTGCTAGTTTTCTATGCCTTTGGGGATGGGAATGTGCACCCTGTCCCACTACTGTATGTTGGAAGGATGTAACTTGTTCTTGTGATTTTAACAAAGTCTCACAGCTCAGAATTTATCTTGAGTTTCAGAGGAGACTTTGGACTTGGATTTGAGCAATGTTGGAACTGTTGAGTATGAAGACTCTTGGAGATGAACTGAATTCCTTTTCCACTGTGAAATGAGCATGAGACTTTGGAGGCCAGGACAGGACTATTATGGTTTAGATTTGTAATACTCCTCACAGGTTCATGTGTTGCAGACTTAGTCACAGTTGGTGGCACTACTGGGAGGTGGTGAGAGCTTCAGAGGTGTTTGGAGCTACCTATTTGAAGAAAATGGATCAAAGAGGGTATGGATTTCTGTTGGATCCTGGCTCCCATGTTTACCTTTCTCACTCTGTCTCTCTCTCTTGCCTGCCACCAATGAGCAGTATTCCTCTGCTGTGCCATTCTGCCTATGTTCTACCTCTCTACAGTCCCAGAAATATTGGAGCCCGCTGACCTGCCCTGAGACTGCTGAGACTGTGGGACAAATCAAATCTTTCCTCCTTCGAATTGCTTTTCTCAGATATTTTGTCACAGTGACAAAAAGATGACTAATATACACAGGTTTTCCCTTTGCAGTGCTCTGGTATTTCTAAATAAATATCATTATTCTTTGGAGAATCTCTGATTGTTATTTAGATTGATATTACACCTTTGAAATATAAATCCAGCAATTATTTGTAGGGTAAAAAGGTATAACAAAATATGGTAGACAGAAACCTGAGTTTAATAAAGCTTATGTGTTATTAATATAAAACCAATTTATTGGAAAAGCTTCTGCAATTTGTATAGCTTAATGCCCGTTATAGATTATCAAAAAGCTGCAAAAACATTTTATTGTACTACATATTTGTTTCCCCTGTAAGAATTGTCAAGGGTATTGCTTGTGTATACTCAAAGGTATAATCACAATTTTTGCTTTAAAATGTAGAATAAGAAAAAATGTGATTAATACCACATTTGCATTTTTAGCTGAATTAAGAAATTTATGCCACACTATATGTAAGAAAAACTAATTTGATTTCTCAGCTTCTTGGTGGTCCTTTATTCCAGAATTTAGCATCTTTTTTAATGCCATACTTAAGAACTTAGCATATTTTCAATACTGTTTTCATCATTAAAAGGAAAAAAACAGAATTATACAGTTCTTCTCTTAAGGAACTTAACAATTATGGCCATTTTCATTACAGGGCTCCAAGAAGAATAATGAGAAGAAAAGTCATGAAGAAAACTATTAGAAACAAGGGTTGATTTTTATGACAGATTAAGCTAAGCATGATAGTGCTCACCTGTAATCCCAGCACCTGAGAGGCCACGGCAGCAGGACTGTGAGTTTGAGACCAACCTGGATTTCACAGAGAGTTCAAGTCCTTGGCTACTTAAGGAGAGAGAACTTGTCAAAAAAATCAGATTAAAGTGACATGTATGTTATAACTGCATCTATGCTAAGCATAAATGGATGTGGGGACATCCCAAAATAAAATGGGCAGATATTAAATAAGGATGAACAGCAACTTCTTCTCAAGAGATCTACAACCAAGTACGTATTAATAACTAACTTTAAAAAATTTTTAGTTTCTGGGCTCTCAGTCATTTTGTTTTCAAATTCATTTTATTCAAGGATAAAAAGAAAGAAAAAGAGGAAGAGAAGGAGAGAAAGGAGGAAGAGGAGGACGAAACTAAATTTCAAAGCACATTAGTTGGGGGTAACAATGGTACATACATTGCACATTGTCATTTCCAAGCCATTCACCCAGAGTGCCAGACATCTGCATTCAATTGTCCAAACAATACCAGCACAAACCTTTCTCTGCAGTGAACTCAGAGAAATCAGTAGTATAACTATCTTAACTATTTTATATACACATGCATACACATATACCTATGTTTTTTTCTTTCAGCTTGTCACACTAATGAAACAATATGATATTTACATGTGCCTTATTTGTTTCACAAATGAGTGTGTTCTCAAGTTGTATCCATTTACCTATAAAAGTCTCCAGTTTATCCTTCTTTATGGCTGAGCAATACTCTGTTGTATAAAAATACCACATTTTTTTTATTTTAAAGAGGATAAAACCAAGGAAAATAAAACAATAAAATCAATCAAAATAAGCCAGAATAAGTGATACAGGACTTCCAAACCTTATGAAATCAACAATAGTTACCACAATGCCTTTTTTGTGTACAAAATAGCTGCAGAAAACACTTTCAGACATATTAAAAATTGAACAGAACAGAATAAAAACAATAAAAACATAACAATGAATGCAATAAGGGATATCAAAACAAGCCAGTAGTAAATACATAATGGCTTCTGTCTTTCAAATTTCTGCTCATGCCATCAGAGTTAACATAAACAAAACAGAAGAAAGTAAAAACCCAACCAACAATAACCAAAATGATATAGTTTTCCAGCAGGGATCTCCTCCCTGTAGGGCCTGCTCCTCTCCCTCCACAGTCCGCCAATGGCGCCGACTCACAGAGAGAGGCTTAGGTCTGGTTGTCCCCCGGCTGGCAGCAGCCTGTGTATGGTGCTGGCTTCCTGGTTGGGAGCTCCTCCCATGGGGCCTGGTTCTCTCCCTCCGCAGTCCAAAACTCTACCACATCTTTTTTATCCATTCCTCAGTCGATGGGCATTTAGATTGCTTCCAAGATCTGGCTATTATAAACTGTGCTGCTATAAACATGGGTGCACATATATCACTGTGGTATGTTGTTTTTAATTCTTTTGTGAAAATACCCAGAAGGGGAATAGCTGGGTTGAATAGGACCTCCAGTCCTAGTTTTTTGAGGAATCTCCACACTGATTTCCACAGAGATTGCACCAGTCTGCATTCCCACCAACAGTGGAGAAGGGTTCCTTCCCCTGCCCCCAACCCTTCCAGCATTTGAAATTGGTTGATTTCTTGACACTAACCATTCTTTCTGGGATTAGGTGAAATCTCAGTGTTGTTTTAATTTGCATTTCTCAAGTGGCCAGTGATGTTGAACATTCTTTCATATATTTATTTGCTGTTTGTACTTCTTCATCTGAGAAGTGTTCATCTCAGATGCTAACTTTTATGTTCTAATTACCAGGGTGTCATTATTTTACTTTGGCAGTTTGCTGTTTGCTAGAATTCAAGTCTGTTTGAAATAATAAGCAGAAAAGAAAAATTGCAATACTATACAAAGACTTCTGATATATTCTCCCAGAGTCACTAAGTATTGATATTGTAACACACTTTTAAAAAATCATTCTTTGTTTATATAACATATACATACTGGCTTTTTTCAGAATTATTTGAAGAAAATTACAGGCATCATGTTCCTCTCTCTTAAACAGTTCAGTACAACTATCCCCCCAAAACCAAACCAAAACAAAACTCTCAAGAAATTCTCTTCCATTACCATTACCAAAATCAGAAAGTTTAATAAGCCTATTTTACAATAATATCAATGGTCCCAGTTGTAGCCTTTATAATACTTTGTTTTGTTAGCCAAGTATTCAATCCATGGTGTGCATTGTATTTAATGAAGTTCCTTTATTTATCTTTGATCTGAAACTGTGCCTTGCCTCTCTTTCTTTCAAGACCTTGACAGTTTTTGAAAAGTTCAGGCAAGTTGATTGGGTTGGTCTGATATTTCCTTGTGACTAAGTCTAGGTTAAACGTGGCAGAAAACCACAGAAATGTTATGTCCTTTTCAGGAGACCCATGATATTAATTTTTCCCAGTGTTGGTGGTATTAAACGTGTTCATCTAATTCAGATGTGTGCCAATAGGAATGTTACTATTTTTCTCTTTGTATTTAATGAGCCATTTGTGGGAAAGTCTAGGGGACCATGTAAGTATCTCATTCCCTGTTAAACTCTCAGAGATGCTGCTCTGTAAGCTTTTGCCAAAGAAACACGAAACATGAAAAATGAAAACTTTAGTGCATTGGGTTTGGAGGCAGGAATGCATTTTGTCACGAGTTTCCTGTGTGGGAGCAGTGATTGGTTTCAGTAAATCTAAAAACATTAATCATTACTGATGATTAAGCATAAAGTGCTGAGATTACATATATTTTCCTTACTTACTTACATAGTGCTTGAAAACAACTTATGTGCTTCAAGTAGAAGAGTCAAGGAATAGGTTAAGTAGAATTTCAGCTCTGGATGCTGGTGATGAGGATGGAGGTTTCTCTTTGGTTGTCCTGATGGGAACTACTGCTCCATTTTTTACAATAAAATCAAAGTATTAGTTATGCTATGTTTAATCTTTTTTCAGGGGGAGGTACCAGGAATTGAACTTAGAACCTTGGCACCTGCCAGGCAGGTGCTTATGCCAATGGGCTTTATCCTTGGCCCAAACAGTTTAATCTTGAATAGGCTTTTAAGTGTTACAAAAGTGAGAATAATTTATTTATCTTTTCAATCATATTTTATTGGTACATGTTAGATACATATAATGATCACATTCATCACAGAGAATTTGTACCTGTGCATGATATAACTTGTTTCTTTTTTTTCTCATTTCCCTACCCTCCCTTGAACCCCTCCTCCCCTCCCCATTCATGAAAGTTTTTTATACATGTTTTCATTCTTTTCTCATTTCTCTTTTTCCCTTCTTTCTTTTCCTCTTCTCCTTCCTTGGTTCCCTTCCCCATTTGAACACTTTCTTCCTATTGCACAATATCTATTATATTCTTTAATCCTTATTTACATTTTTTATTTCTAACAGAGAAACAATGCAGTATTTACACACATGTCTGGTTTTTCCCACTGAACAGTGTAGTCTCAAGGTGCATCCATCTAGCTAGAAGTGTCTCAGTTTTATCTTCCTTTATGTCAGAGTAGTACTCCATTGAATAAAAATACCACATCTTGTTTATCCATTCTCCAGTTGATAGGTATTTGGGCTGTTTCCAACATTTAGTTGTTACAAACTGTACCACTGTAAACGTAGGTGTACGTATATCACTGTGGTATGATGCTTTTAATTCTTTGGGGAAGATACCAAAAAGGGTAATAGCTGTGTGGAATGGAATCTCTAGTCCTTGTTTTCTGAGGACTCTCCACACTGATTTCTACAGTGGTTGCACCAGTCTGCACTCCCAACAGCAATGGAGAATAATGCCTTTTCCCCCACAGCTCCACCAGCGTTTGGTATTGGTTGATTTCTTGATAATAATCTTCTTTCTGGGGTGAGATGGAATCTCAGTGTTGTATTAATTTGTATGAATGAGGATAATTTAAAGAACACGGATCAATATTAGGAATGGTAATCCAAGAATATCTTCAGTTATATAAGAGTGAAATGGAATTTTATTTGAGTCAGATGTTATTTCTGATGAGTGATTTGATCCTGATTTGTAAAGCAATAGAAGGCATATTATGGTGAGATAAATGTATATTAAGATGAAAAGTAAAGCAAAGAATCCTGTTACAGTGACTTTATCACTGAAAATTCCTCTCAAACTGATTCTATGAATTAGTAGTAACATAAGGAGGAGATGGAGATGGTTAGTGATTACAGCTGTTCTTCAGAAGGATACTCATCCTCACACTATGACAACCTATAGTTCATGGCCAAACTATGACTGCAAATTCTGAAATTATTTCAACATTTCAAGTGTTTAGAAAGTATACAAAACCATAGGGGAAGCCTCTGCCTCTACACTGAGAATTAAGTAGGTGAAGAATATAGAAACTCTTTTTACCTGAGATATAGGATAACTCAACCATAGTTTATGTCTCTGCAGATATGCATGCCTAATGAAAATATGGCTATTGCATCTGGTGTATAACATAGAATGAGGGAGAATCCCATGATAATCTGAAAAACCAAACCTATGCCCCATAGTAGAGAGTCAAAGTTTCATCATGCTAAAGTACTTGGTGGGCTGGTAAATCAATGAATGAGGGTTGATAAAGTCGACTAGAGAGATGGGTGTTTTTTTGGATGATAGTCATTAAGGTTCCTTAAGTTGAAATATGACAATTATTTTTCATGACATTGATTATGGTTTAATTTCACATTGAAATTGTGACATTTAATCTATTTATATATTTAATCTAATTATATGTGACATTCAATCTATTTATATATTTAATCTATTTATATTGGACATTATTTTTTAAAGTTAACTTTATTGGAACACTTTTTTTTTTGGTACTGGATAGTGAACTAATGACTGTGCACTTATGCCACTGAGCTAAATTCCCAGCCCTGGAACACTTTTGATATATATAATGATCATATTCAGTGCAGGAAATTTTGTACCTGAACATAATATAACTTGATTCTGTTGGGGACCACAAATTATAAATTGGGTGCATTCAAAGCTTTTTCTGATCCTGCCCTTGAGCCAGGTTGGAACACAGAAATCCTCCATTCTTTTCTGATCACAACTGGAAACCTTGGGGTTAGTGAGTGCTGTAGCACTCACAGGGCAAGATAAAACCTGCTGAAAATGATAAGGCATCTGGGGAAACTACAGTTTCCTTATTACACTCACCCCTGTCTAGTCCTTGAGAAAATTTGTTTTTACTAGCCTACTGTCATCACCTTAGTGTTCTTGGAAACACCCACTGTCCTTCACCCATTGCCCTTGACTCAGATGTAATGAGCAAATACCAATGTTCTGGGTACCTTGTGGTCTTCTGTTCCCCAAGAACAACCCACCATAAGATCCCTGCTTACACCTCTGTTTTGTCTCTTACTCTTTCTTCCTGATGTGCACTATAACACTGAGCAGGAGGTTAGGGATTCACTGCAGGTGTTACTGATAACTGCATCTATGGAAAGGGTGTCCAATAACTGGCTCCCAGTGTGGCCTGAACCCATGGTGTTCTCCCTGCCTGGTGGACTTACCAAGAGTGTTGTGTTTTTTTTTTTTTTTTTTTTTTTTTTTTGTAGTGGGGATTGGACTCATGACCTCATGCTTGCCAGGCAGGCACTGTGCTGCTGAGCTATATCCTCAGTCCTAGGAATGTTTTTTGATGGCACTTGGATCACACTGTTATGGGTTATTAAGAACAAATTGCAATAAAATCTGTGAAAATTCATAACTACTGCACTACTACATTATTACCCACATACTCACTTTCCTTTAAAAACACAATAGGGGGGATATGATTACCTCCACATGTATCTAGAACCCCTGCAGTGAGGCTCCAATCACCAGTGAGGTGTTACAACACATAGTGAGAAAGACAGACAGACAGAAGAAAGAAAGAAAAAGCAGTACAGTTGGGGTATGGGATGACCAGTTGTCCATGAGGAATAAAAGGCCACAAGATAGCCAGAACCTCAGCATTTATTAATTGAAGACAGAATTTGAGGAAGAGATTATCAGATGGCTCAGAGGGCAGAAGTGGTCTTATGCTAATTAGGATCTTTGCCTGGAGTGCCTTTAGTCTTGGTGGTTTCAGTCTTAGTCTTAGTCTTAGTCTTAGTCTTAGTCTTAGTCTTAGTCTTAGTCTTAGTCTTAGTCTTAGTCTTCTTAGTCTTTGTCTTTGTGTGTGGGAGAGAATGGCCCTCCCCTAAAGAGATAATGGGAAATTTCAACAAGGTGATACCAATAATTCCAGGCCTCCTGTGAATTTGTGGTTCTAATACACATGCACATCCTGATATTTTGGTTACATCCACATAAACAATTAGATCTTGATATCTTTTCTTTAGATTTTTTAAAACCTGGCCTACTCCTTACCCTAAAATAGTTAAAATTACTTTTAACAGTCTGTCTCATTAAAGGAAACAGTTTATGTGACTGTCAGAACAGCAGCTTTGGCCATCAGCTGTGACTATCCAACTTCTATGGCTATCAAGTAACAATGAATAACCTGTATAACTGTACATTTTAATCAGATAAATCATCAGCTTAGAGTCCATCTTTACTTTCACAGGTGTAAAAAGTTTTATTACTTCTGATTTTTATGGAAAGAGAGCTCTGTTAATTGACCTACAGAAAGTTCTGACTAGTCTATTTATAATTAGAAACATAAATACTATAAAAGTTATTATAACTCAAGTTGGCCAAATATATTTTCATGCACTCTGATTTTATAAACAAATTGTGTAGTTTGTCTGCCTAATCTGTAAATAGCTGTTTATTTGAGTTAAAAATGTTTCATCTTCTTTTTGGATTTTTAAAATATTTTTTTATAATTTAAACTGTCTTATAGATAAATTTCATCAAAATTAAAGGCATAGTTCCACTCAAATTCCAAGGTGGTCAAAATGATGTTAAAATTGGTTTTATCAGTGTAATACTTACTGTTGTCTATGTACAATGCCTTGAGTGTCTTTCATTGGTCAAAATAATATGTTATTTGTTATGATCTGGTTCTCATAGGTCATCAAAAATTGTTACACTAGTACATAGACATCCCATAGGGTGGAGGAGCTGTTGGACAGGACTCCCTTCATTGAATAAAAGAGGAGCTGCCTGGAAAAACAATCTTATTCCTGCTTTTGTTCATTAATGAGCCCAAATGGTTCCCATTAGTCTTATGGGAAACACCTCAAAAAATGTTGTTAAATATACTATTGTGATATGTTTCCATTGGTCCTCATCAAAAGATTAAGTGTTCTACAAATAAAACAATAAAGCTTTTCTCATTAAAAGAAGCTCTTGGTACAAAACTAAATTAAGAAAGAAAAGTTTTCTTGTGGCTATGACAATCCATTGCTGCTAAATTCATGGTATATTAAATGTATTTATGCCTTCCAGATGTATAGATCCTCTAAAAACTGAGATTCATTATAGTGATAAGCTTTGTCTTTTAGATTCAGATATATGCCTTTTCTTGTGCTCCAGCTACTTGTAATAATATGTCAAACCAACATGAGACTGTCAAAAAAATATTTTTATATGAAAGGGGGGAATCCTAGGATGTCTTTGTTATACATATGTTATTACACTTAGAGATACTTAAGTACAGCCAGCACACAGAGGGCTCCATGGCTTCCTTGACGTTTCTCCCCAACCAGCAGGGCCACTGCCAGCAGACAGCAGGCTTCACAGCTTCCTTGCTGGTTCTCCTCAGCTAGCAGGGCCTCTTCTGGAACATGATGGGCTGCACAGCTTCCTTGCTGCTTCTCCTCAACCTACAGGGTCTCTACTAGCATTAGGGGTGTCACACAGTTTCCTTGCTGCTTCTCCCCAGCTGGTAGGTGAGGGAACTTTTTCTGTAACATTTTACAACCCCCGTGAGTTGTGCAACCTCTTGACCAAGTAGATTGTTGAGCTCCAGGCAATAGAAAAACAGAAAACAATGTGGCAAAGGAGGGAAAAGTCTCTCGTGCTTTTATAGAAAGCAATTTGTCTTGCAAAGGCCATGATTCATCCTGATGACTGACACTGACAGAACTGAGAGGCTTCATGCATGATTCCAAGGTGAATTCCATGGTGACTTAACTGACCTTGGTAAATAGCAAGAGATTAATTTTATGAATATAGGTCACAATTTAACCTGGTCTTGAACATCCATCAGAAAAGTATAACCAGAAGATGTATAAAACAATATCATAATAATAAGCTAGATATAGGAAAAGTCTCCAATTACTAACTCCAGTAATTGACTGTTATGGGTTACTAAGAATAAATTATCATAAAATCTGTAAAAATTCATAACTGCTACACTACAATGTGACTACTTACATACTTACCTCTCTTTAAAAACAGAATTACAAAAAAAAGTATGGGGGAATATAGTTGCCTCCACATACACATTTAGATCTTAATATCTTTACTTCAGATTTTTAAAAATTAGTTGCTAAAAGAAGTCAAGATGGCTGACCAGTGAGCAACAGAATACAAAGCCTCCCAGGAGAAACAATTCATATGCCAGAATAAAACACCCTGGAGAGACCCAGACAGAGGGAGATGCATCCTCCTGACACAGGCAGAAATTAAAACGTAAAAGCTCATCAAAGACGTTGGGACTACAACCGGAACAGCTAAAAATTACGGGACACAGTGTTTTCACGGCAACCTGCCAACTTTGCGCTGGCCTGAATTTGCACCAGCTTGAGTCCTTGCCCCATGGCAGAGCAGCCCAAATTCATTCCTGCCGCTACTCACAGCAGCGCTGAAGTCGGGGGTTGGTGAGCCCAGTGGAGAGCAGAGCTGGCAAAGGGAACTTCATTAATCCATGGTCAGTGCTGGGAATGAGACCCCCCCAAGGGAAGGGCACGACCAAATGGGTGACATGTTGGAATTGGGCAGGAGGAGCCTGAACTGGGAGTGACAGTGACTTCAGTTGGTTGCTCCCTCCCCAGAGCAGATTCGTGAGATATGCTTGGACTGGGCCGCACCCCTGGGGAGGACCCAGTGAGTTGTCCCAAATAGATTCCCTGTGCCTACGAAGTACTAACCAGGTGAAGGCACCTGAAGTTTGGCTGGCCCAGTGGGGAGGGGCAGGCATACGCAGCAGCTGCTTACACCTCAGTGACAAGAGCAGTCAGGACAGGGAGGAGGTCCCTTGCCAGTGTGCTTCGGAGGAACCGTGGCCAACAGGGAAGGGGGCTGGGACCTGCACTGTAACCTGTGTGGAGGAAGCCAGGACCATGACAGGAGAGAGAGGCAGGAGGAAGCCCCCAGACCAGAACCCTGAGAGAACTGATCCAGGAGAGGGAAAAACAAGGGAGACTGAGGGTGGCAAACACACAACATCAGACATGGCTTCCATGGACCTTAAGAGATATCTTCGGGACCTTGTAGACAAGCTCAAAGCTGAAATATTAAATCAGGTAAAGTAAGATATGAGTAGAGTAATAAAAGAAATGCTCTCAGGAAGCATCTCTCAGGAAGATACAGACTGAAGAAGGGAGGAACACAAAAAAAGGAGAGAAACACTTGATAAAGAATATAAAGAAAATATAGCATACATGAAGCAGATTCAAAGAGATTACCAGGAAATTAAAAACTCCATTGAAAGCTGGCAAAACTCCTTAAAAGAAACTAAAGATAGACTATCAAAACTTGAAGACAAGTTTGCAATGTGTGACCATGAAAGGAAAGATCTCTTAAAAATAACAAGGAAACAGGCAGTAACAATACAAAGGCTAGAAGATGACAAGAGAACCTATAATTTAAGAATAAGAAATGTAAATGAAGAAGCAGGAATACATACAGGTGAATTACAAAGGCTATTCATGGAAATAATTAAGGAAAACTTCCCAAGCATGGGAGAAGAAAATGACATTCGGTTATGTGAGGCATACAGAACTCCAGCCACCTACAACCAAAACAGAGCTACACCCAGACATATAATAATCAAGATACCAGAAATTCAATATAAAAACAGAATATTAAAAGCCATCAGAGAAAAAAACCAGATTACCTATAAGAGAAAAAAACCATATTACCTATAAAGGAAAGCCAATCAGAATCACGGCTGACTTCTCGACACAGACCATCAGATCAAGAAGAGCTTAGAGCAAAGTATTCCAAGCCCTGAAAGAAAATAACCTCCAGCCCAGATTGATGTACCCTGCAAAACTGTCACTAGAAATTAATGGAGAAACAAGATGCTTCCATGATAAAGAGGAAGTGGGGGAGTTTGTGACCACCAATCCAACCCTACAGAGAATATTGAAGGACATTCTAGACAGAGAGAAAAAAAAAATACCAGGATTTTAGGAACAGTGGCAGAAAGGCCTCAATGAGTGGGGCAGGCAGTAGAATGAAGAAGAAAACTAGACAAACAGAAAAATAGCATACAAATGAGGCAGAGAAAGGATAACTAGAATCTCTAACATAGATGGCCTTGACACGCTATATTGTTAATAGTGCACCAGGATTTAAAACCCACATTACTCACACTACTCTGCTTAGATGTATTATATTCTGTTCCAGTCATTCTACCTGTACTAGATTTGAGGGCACAGACAGTAATCCCGAAAATAACAGGATATTGTACGGTAATCATCCTTAATTTCCTATTAACTTAATCTAAAGCTCTGTAAAACCTATACTGTTTTACCATGACTGATCATAATTGAATCTTGTTTGTTGGATCACTGTTTTGTATTGATAGATTTTATTCAAAGCTGTTATGATTGATAGTATCAAGCCTGAGAGTATAGGCAACTGCACTGAAGATGACAAGATTCACTAGAATATCCACTCTGGTTTGATTATTAACTGCCTTTAAAGTTTTATACTGTCTACAATGTTTTATTTTTACTAATATTGTTATGTACTGCTATACTCAATCATACTGCTATATTCAATTATGCCTGATGATATAGACAATTCTATTGAAGATAATAAGAAACAACACAGTAATCACTGTAGATCACCTTGTACTGTGGTTTTATATGACTTTTTGGTTTCATGTTTTTATAGGAATTTGTTTTGTTTTGTCTTGCTTTGTTTTATTTTTCCCTCTAATACAGAAAGGATAGAAATACATGTAGAGATTCATGCATGCGAAGCTGTTTACACTCTCACTGTTTGAATATCTACTTTGTATGCTTTAATTTTGTAACTTGAACAACTATTTCTAAGAGGACAATATGTAATTTATCAACTAGTGATTTCTTATTGTTTATCTTTTTTTGAAATTCTGTATTATCTCTACCCTTTACATGCTTTTTGTTTCTCTTTAAATAAAAAATAAAAATAAAAATAAATTCATTGCTAAAAATAAATATCCTCCATCAGAATTTCATTGGCAAAAAGACAAGTCTGATGAATATGCCCAGGGTTAAGTCCTACAGAGGGGCATCCTAACAGGCAAGAGGGATGGCCCAGTGCAGTTGATAACATAGGGTCAAGGATATGCTTGTATATTGACAGACAGTGGAATTATGGCTGCCATCCCAGAATATGTAACCATGGAGAAAGGAACATCCCAGCTCTGTGGGGAAGCCTGTACCTGTCCAGTCCTTCAGTATGGACCATTCTTGAGCATAACTCTGGAGGAAAGCTCAACAGCACAAGTACTGAGATCTATGCAGGCTACAAAACCCATGACATGAGGACAACTAAGGAAGACAGCACAGTCTCACATGCTGATGACACAATAGGACCTCCCCAAAACTCCTAAAAATATGCTCATTGCTATAATAGCAAACTTGCCCATTCAACCACTACTTCTGTGCTATTCCAGGAAAAGCAGCATAACCTTCCCATTGCACAAGATAACAAAATGGTGGCTAGCTGGAGATGCTGGGTCTTTGTTGCCAGAGGACATGGTTTAACCCAGAGTCCTATTCACTCCTCTATTTTTTCCCCTTGCCCTTTCTATCCTTTCATGTCTTAACCTGGATGGGAGACTGGGAATTAACTGCAGTCATCCTTTATAACTGGCACCATGGAAAGGATCTTTACCATAATTCTTTCTCTCCCCATTTCTTTTCCTTCTTTTTAATCCTTATTCCCCTCCTTAATGGCAGGAGCTTTGTTTCCATATTTTCCTTTTTATTCTCTTTCTCTCCTTTTCCTTCCCTTCCCTTCTTCCTCTCCCTCCCTTGTACCCCTCCCCATTTGAACATTTTCTTTCTACTTACCAACATCTATCCTCCACTTTGGTCTTCATTTTTGCTTTTGATTTTTCATGCAAGGGAGACAATGAGATATTTAAACTATCAGCAGCTGACAAGCTCTGAATATAATAGATGAGCTGATGGGAAAAGACAAAAGAGACAATGTAATAGTTTGTGGGAGTCCAGGAAGGTCAGAACTTTCTTGGAATTAGGACAAAGATTTCTCCAGACTGTCCCTACTTATTGGATCCCTAACAAATGAAGGAGGTGCAGGGAGGTGGAAGGCACATCTGAGAAAAAAGGTGCATAAAAATGAGCAGGTTTTGAGAAATTAGAACAAAGATATTCCAAGCAGTAAATCTTGCTAATTTGAGAGGACTGGCTGATCACTTAGGTTCGCGGTTATTGCCCTGGAATAGGAGTGAGAGCCAAATGTCTTCAGCTGCACTCTTCTCCTGCCTTCAGAGGCTGTGATTATAAGCTTTCCTGACATGAGAAAGCACGGTAGTCAGCACCTTAGCCCTTACTCAGTCTGGTCCCCAACATCAACATGTGTGTCCAGTTTATTTCACTTTAAAGTATGGTCTCCATGTGAATCCATTTATGTAAAAATCTCTCAAGTTTATCCTTCTTTGTGGCAAAGTAATACTCTATTATATATAAAAACCACATGTTCTTTTTTTTATTTTGAAGAGAATAAAACCAAATGAGACAAAATGAAATAGAGTCAGTCAAAGCAAAAGTATCACCATGGTACAAGACTTAAAAACAAAATACAAGGAGATCAATAATGGCTACCATAATGCTTCTTGTTATCTTTAAAAGAATTGTTCATATCACCAGGCACAATAAAATTGAACATAGCAGTACAGAACAAAACCAATAAAAACAAAACATTGGAGACATTATAGGATTTCAAAAGAAGATAATAGTCAAACCAGAATGGGTATCATAGTGAATCTTATTGTCTTCAAAGTAGTTTGCCTATACCCTCAGACTTGATACTATCAAAACAGAATAGAATAAAATTGATCAAGACAAGACAGCAATCTAACAAAACAGATTCAAATAAAATCAGTCAAAACAAGGCAGTGAAAGCAATACAGGTTTTCAGATTAAGTTAACAGGAAATTAAAAATGGTTACCATAGTATATCTTGCTGTCTTTGGAACAGCTGCCCATGCCATCAAATCTAGTACAAGTAGACAAACTGGAACAGAATATAACCAAATTAAACAGAGCAATGAAAACAATATAGGTTTCAAATCATGATAATAGATTAACAATGACCACTGCCTTCCCTTTTTAGACAATTCCTCTCCTTTCACTTTCACAGGGTACATTGTACATTTTGGATCCCACTAACTCCTTTAGTTGTTGAATTAGGGAGGCAACCCACTATTCACCTTATAGAAATAATTAATGAAAACTTCCCAAGCATAGGAAAAGAAAATAATATAAAGATAAGTGAAGCATACAGAACTCCAACCAGCTTATAGCAAAATAAATCTACACCCAAACACACAATAATCAAGATCCTAGAAATTCAACACAAGTGATTCTGAACCTTTTATACCTCAGCATGATCTCAAGTTGTATCCAGTTACTTACAAGAGCCTCAATTTTTGAGTAGTTTTCCATTGTATAAAAGTGTCATGTCTTTCCAACCTATCTGATTGGCGAGGTACCCCACTTTTTTCTGGTTCCCTGTCACATAGAGCATTGTTTTCTCATCTTTGACTTTCAGTCTATAAACTCCCTTTCGGGTTAAATGTATTTCTTATGTAAAGCATATGGATGGACCTTATCCCCTGATCCACTCTGCTTGTGTTTCTTTTCATTGGTGAATTGAGGCCATCTATATTAGTGATTATGGCCAACCATTTCTGCCTCATCTCTGCAGTGCTATTTTTCTTTTGTTGTTTGTTTACCTTTTCCCTTCATTCCACTGTCTGCCCCATTCAGTGAGCCCCCTCTGCTGCTGTTCCTGAAACCATGGTCTTTTCTCTCTCTCTAGAATGTCCTTCAGTATTTTTGTAGGGTTGTTTTGATGGTGATGAACTCCTCTGGTTCCTCTTTGTCATGGAAGCATCTGATCTCTCCATTAATTTTGAAAGATAGTTTTACAGGGTACATCAATCTTGGTTGGAGGTTATTTTCTTTCAGGACTTGAAATACTTCACTCCAAGCTCTTCTTGATTTGATGGTTTGTGTCAAGAAGTCTGTCATGATTCTGATGGATTTTCCTTTGTAAGTGATCTGTTTCTTTTCCCCTGACAGCTTTTAATATTCTGTTCTTGTGTTGAATCTCTAGGATCTTGATTATTGTGTGTTTGGGTGTAGATTTATTTTGCTATAAGCTGGCTGGAGTTCTGTATGCTTCACTTATCTTTATATTATTTCCTTTTCCTATGCTTGGGAAGTTTTCATTAATTATTTCTATAAATAGCCTTTGTATTTCATTTGTGTTTACCCCTGCTTCTTCACATTTTTTATTCTTAAGTTATAGCTCCTCTTGTCATATTCTAGCTTTTGTATTGTTACTTCCTGGTTCCTTGTTATTGTTAAGAGATCTTTCCTTTCTCAATCACAAGCTGCAGATCTGTCTTCAAGGTTTGATAGTCTAGTTTCTTTCAAGCAGTTTTGCCAGCTTTCACTGGAGTTTTTAATTTCCTGGTAATCTCTTTGAATTTGTTTCATGTATTCTAAATCTTTCTTATAGTCTTCATTGGAGGTTTCCCTCCTTTTTGTATGCTCCTCTATTCTTCCATTTGTGTCTTCTTTAGAGGTGCTTAGCAATTTTTTATTATGCTTTTATTATGTTTCTCATATCTTCTTTTACCTGAGATAGTATTTCTGTTCTAAGTTCTTTTAGAGCCTCTTGAAGTTATTTTTTTTATTTCAGTTGCTGTTGCTTCAGAAACTTTAGGTGTGTGACTCCCAGTCTCTTCCATGTTTACATCTCCTGGACCAGCACTGCTTGGGTTGGAGGCCAGAGACTGCCTTTTGCTTCTGTCTCTTGTCACATTCCTGGTTTCTTCTGGGTAGTGGAGTCCCAGCACATCCTGGGTTGGTTATGATTTCTCTGAAGCATGCTGGCCAGGGGTATCTGATGACCATTGGGTGCACTAGTGTAGGGCTGTTTGCTCAAATCACATGTTCTTTCTCTGTTCATCTGTTGATGGACATCTGGTTATTGGACATTATTTTTGTCTTAGGTTTTGGAAATTTTTTCTGTGTAACTGTCACCTATATATGCTGGATGGGATTAATTGTTAGTAGTGAAATTTATTGTAGAATTGTATTAAACTTTGAAGAGTCTTTAATAGTTTAACTGTGGTTTTAACTAATTTAAAAAGAATGTTAATAGTGTTTGGATATACTACAGTGATAGATAGCTACTGAGGAGTATCCTGAGTCTTGAGGGCCTTTTCTGAGATGCATTACAATTGGGTCTTTTAATGGAATTATCTATAATTATATAAATAATTTTTAGAGATTGTATACACATTTTGTTGTTTTTAAGAATTTGGAGAGTTGAGTGACTGTTGAGGATGAAGAAATTGGTCTTTGAGAGGACCCTCTGGGCATGGCTGCACTATATATTTATAGAACTTGATTAATATGTGTGGTTGGTTACCTTTTTTGTTTGTCCTTACAATAATCTTCATTTTTCCAAAGTTAAGTGTGCGTTAGAGGCAAGAGAAAATCACAAAAGTGAAGAACAAAGTCACTCACAGTCATAAGCATCTTAGATATGCATCCTTTCTAGGTCCTCTGTGTAATACATAGCATGGCATTTTTTAATAATTGTTTTTATTTTAAAGAGGAAAAAACAAGCAAAACAAAACAGAGTGAAGCCAATAAAAACAAAACACTGTAAGTGATACAGGATTTTACAAGATAATAGGAAATCAACAATGGCTACCATAATGTCTCTTGTTGTCTTCAAAATAGTTGCCCATGCCATCAGACATAGTAAAATCAAACAAAACAGAACAGAATAGAACCAATAAAAACAAAACAATGAACACAGTACAGGACTTTAGAACAAGATAATAATAAATCCAAAATGGCTACCATAATATAGCTTGTTACCTTTGAAATAGCTGCCCATGCCATCAAATATAATAAAATCAAACAAGACAAAACAAAATAAAACCAACCCAAACAAAACAATGGAAACAATACTGGACTTTAAAACAAGATAATAGTGAATTAACAATGGCTACCTTCTTCAGAAGGAGATCCCCTGAAGATGCTATAGTACATCTTGTTATCTAAATAGACGCTCAGTCTACTGGTTTTAGGCTTGCAAAGTCAATGAAACACTAAACACTATAAGCATTAATTTGTATTTTACTTCAAGAGCTCTCATCTCAGCCTGTATTTCTCTGGATCAGTCAGTCACTTATGTGACAGAGGGGGGCGGGGAGCGGGGATGATCTTGGCTCTTCTTGTCTCCCAGCCCATGCACTGGAAGGGGCTGGCTTCTTGTTCTCCTCCCCTTGGCCAGCAAATGGCACTGACTCACAGGAAGGGGCTGGTATCCCAACATGCCATTTTGTGTGACTGAGATTGTACAGTGTGTATGAGCTTCCCCACAAATTCAAAATTCCAAAGCCATGAAAGTATAGGGTATATCAAACAGTGTATGTCAACGCAGTTATGAGGAAAAAGCCTCCCTCTATCCTCTTGTTTCTCTCCTTACCACTCCAGCCACCAAGCTCAGGACTATGTCTAGCTCCAAAAGTGACTAACAGAGGTCACTTCCAAAATAAGTTACCTTCTGAAAACTAATAAAAGAATGCTTCTAAGTATTATTTTCCTACTTCTAACATAATTTGGGCCTCAGAATGTATCCTTAGTACCCAGCAATGTTAACTAAAATGCACATATAGAATAATAGCTAAATGACCTGAATTAACTTAATGGACAAAGAATACTTCTCTCTCTGCATTCTTACCCTCTTGCAAACCCTGTGAACACTTAGCACACTCCCAAGACGTCAGACTTAACAGTGGCTCCAAAATGCAGCCATTTGTGTGAAGGAACAAAAAGTACTTAAAGAATATTAATTTAAATCTCAAATTTTACCATATATTGTGAACTTTTAAACATCTGTAAAGACTAGATGTTTCTGGTAAGGACTTAAATTTCTGACCCTATGTATAGCAGTATTGAATAAACTGCACAAGTGAACTTAACAAAGGCCATAATTTGAGAGTATCTTCCAAATAGGAATGTTATGGCTGACAACCCGTTCCCTTCCACTTTCATCAACCCAGGGGACAGACACATGTCTATGTAAAGCTTCCACAGGACCCTCACCATTTCACTTATTAAGTGGTGTTAAGTATAATCTTTCCTATGAATTTCAACACCAAGTGTACTCCATGTGTTTATTTACTAAGCACTTTGTCATATACTGGAAACCTCTTTATCATTGTGAAGAGCAGGTGCTGAGAATCAGGACTCTTGACTTTTATATACAACTATTACATAGAGCAAAGCCAAACAAAAATGCACAGGTGTAAGAGACAATGGTCAGTCTTGCCTCATCAAAAACACATTGACTTAAAGCCTTTTGCTTCTTTTTTCCCTGAAGTAGTTCAAATATAATCATGTGTGCTGTAGAGGGCTGGGGATATAGCTTAGCTGAACAGCACCTGCCTGGCAAGTGCAAAGTCCTGAGTTCAATTTTGAGTACAAGAAAGAAAGAAAGAAAGAACAAACTGTTTAGAAAAGTGTTTTGATCATTCCATTTCCAAAAGATAATATATTTATGACTTTTAAGAAAAGAATCTCTACAAAATATTTTATTGCCTTTACTTTTAGCATTTTTCGTGCACTTACAAATGTCTAGGAAAGCTAGATGCTTCAAATATGGACTTAAGTTTGTTCACACAGCAGTGTTGAATATACACAGCTATAATGATGGTTGAATCTGAAAGTGTCCTCTAAGGATCATTCTGACTTAGAGTCTTTTGTTTCTTCCAATTCCATCTCTCCTATTTCATAGGTGATATAACTCATGTATCAGTTAGATGATTTTTTTTTACTTCCAAAGGGTCCTTTTCAGAAGAAAGGCTTTCTATGAATTTTTAACAAAAAGTATAGGAGATGTGTTAGTTTAAGAACTCTACTTTTATCAAATATTGGAAATTGTATTGGTCATCTGCCAATCACTGGACCAAAATAGCTGACACATGAAACTTGAAGGAGGAAATGTTTATATTAGCTCAAGTTTTCAGTGAATGCAGTACAGCTGTCCCAATGGCAAAATGGTGTAGCAGAGGGAAGCTATCCAACACATCACATTCAGGAATCAGAGGAAAAAGAGCAATCAGGTAAGAGAAAATATCCTTCATGCTCTCAGTGGCCTGCCCTTTCTGACCAGGCCCCACTTCTGAATGTGAAAATTTTAAGGGACTTTTTAGATCTAAACTATATTTCGCCCATAGCACCAAAAATGCACACGTCCACCTCATTATGTAAAATGCATAAATCCCATCTTTAAGAGTCAGCAAAGTCTTAACAATTTCAGCTTTGCTAAAAAAAGTCCAATTCCAAAGTCTCCTCTGAGACTCAAGGCAAGCTCTAACCTGTGAACTCTGTAAAAATCAAAAATAAAATTAAACATCTCCAACATGCAATGGCACAGGATAAATCTTTCTGTTACAGAATGGAAGAATAGGTGAACAAAAGAAATCAAACCAAAAGCAAGACTGAAACTCAGCCATGCAAACATTAAATCTGACAGCTGTATGTCCAGCATCATGGACAAGTATGAGGTCTGACCTCCAGAGAGTTTGCACAGCCACTCCCCATGGCCTTTCTGTTTGCTGCTTACATGACTCTCTCTTGGGCTGGCTTCTATCATTCCCCACGGTTTTTCTCAGAAGGTGGCACCTCCAACTTCCTAGGGGGCTCTACTGCACCTTTGCCGTCATTCTCATAATTTTACACACTACCCTTTCATGGGTCCCTTCAAAAAATACTTTAAAAATACAAGTTATCAATGAATTGAAGAGGTGGCTCTTAAAAAGGATAAGCAAAATAGACAAACCCTCAGCCAAACTGCAAAGAAAAGAGTCCATATTCATGTAATTAGAAATTAAAAAGGAAAAGTTACAACAGATACTGCTGAAATCCACAGGATTATAATAACTATTTCTAAAACCGGTATCCCAAGAAATTGTAGAAACTAGAAATGGATAGATTCCTAGATACATTTGAGTTACTAACACTGAACAAAGAAAGTGCTAAACCTGGGAGCAGTCCAATAACAGGCAAGAAAATAGAGGCAATTAATAAAAGGGAAAAAAGCTCAGGACTTGATGATTTCACTACTGGATTTCACAAAACTTCAAAGAAGAACTAATGCTAATACTCATCAAAGTCTTCCACAAAAGCAAAAGGGAAGGAACACTGTCAAACTCAGTCTTAGAAGCTACAATTACTCTGATACCAAAACCAGACAAAGTCCTAAAAGAAACTAAAAACAATTTCCTAAATGAACATAAATGCAAAAATTCTCAATAAAAAACAGGAAAAAACAAATCATTCCAAAGATCACACATTATGACTGAGTCAGTTTCATCCCTGTGGGGCAAGGATGTTACGATAATAAATGTAACACAACACATAAACAGAAGTGAAGGCAAAAATCACATGATCATCTCACTAGATGCAGAAAAGGCCTTTGATAAAACCCAACATATGTTCTTCATTGAAGATTTCCTTCATTTTTCTTTTTTTTTATAAAGGATCAGCTGAGTTTATTGAATGGACAAATGGACAAACATGGACATAGCTTCTGTAAAGATTTGAACAGTTATAGAAGCAAGCACAGAGGTGTTGGTTTCTGCAAGAACTCTCTAAGTTTGTAGGGGATTATTTCACACTCTTTTTCTGAACAGCTGGCTCCTTACACTCCATGTCCTTGGGGCTGAAACACCTGTCACCTCCAGCACTCCTGGCCTCAGGGTGATTCTTAGGCACTCCATGTCACTTGGGCACTCCTGTTTGGGCACTTGTGCTTTCAGCGCCACACATGTGACTGATCACTAGCTAGTTGACTCCCAACAACTGTTTACAAACAGATGAGACAAACAAGCACACAGAGAAACAGACAGACTCACAAATATCTTATGCAATCAGATTGCAATCAAATGCATTTTAGTCAAATTGAATTACACAAACTTTTTGCAATTGTAGAATTTGTAATTTTAAATAAGCCAGTCAGATTTGTTGTAGGTCAACTAGCAGAGATCTCATATAAAAGAATTTGGAAAGGGAAAATCTTACCTATAATTAATATATGTTTATGAGATGACTAAGCATACACTCTTATCATCTATTATACATCTCTGTTATTTTTTGCTACCATTTTCTGGGCATCTTGGGTCAATCAAGGTTGGTTCTGGCTTTATCTTTTTCTACTGGTTGTTACATGGTCTCTGAGACATCATTGACATAGGACTGAGCCTCTGCTTCTTGAGAGGTACAATCAACTCCTTCTCTGGGTTTGGATCCATGTACAGCTGGATAGAATGCTGTAGTACCCAGATATGCTGTTCAGCATCCTCTGGGAAAATACAAGTACACCCTCTACACCAGGTGAATATAGTGGGCTGGGAAATTTCCATTGTCCAGTATGAAGATCCTTCCAAAGGACTCTTCCTAACCCTTTTTTCTTTCCTGATTAAATTGTCTTTCTGCTGCTATAATATCATCATTAGTAGAATTTTTAAAAGTTAATGGTATAAGAAGAACACAGTTACAACAAGAGACCTTAACAGCCTATTGTCACAAAGAGAAAGATCAATTAGACAAAAAGTCACCAAAGAAATAATAGTACTGAATCATACCTGTGAGTAGTTGGACTTAGTAGATGTTTACAAAGTGTTCCACCCAACCACATCAGAATACACATTCTTCTCAGCCACACACGGGAAATTCTCCAAAATAGACCTTATATTATCACATAAAATATTCTTAAGTAATTGCAAAAGTATTTAAATTATCCCATGCATAATATCTGACCATAGCACACTGAAATTGGAAATTAATAGCAAAAAATTGTATAACCTGCATAAATACATGGAAATTAAATAACAACCTTTTGAACAACCAGTGGACTACAGATAGAATTAAAGAAGAAATAAAGCAATACCTACAATTCAGTGAAAATGCGGAAACAACATACTGTAATCTGTGGGATGCAATGAAATCCGACTTAAAAGGGAAATACATAGCAATAAATTATATCAAAAAACAGAACAAGCACAAATAATCTAATGTTTCATCTCAAGCTTCTAGAAAAAGAACAAGTTGAACCCAAAACTCATAGAAGAGTGGAAATTGTAAAGATTAGAGCAGAAATCAATGCAATTGAAACTAAAAAACAAAAAACAAAGAATTGATGATTCAAAGAGCTGGTTTTTTGAGAGAATAAACAAAATTGACAAACCCCTAGCTAACCTTATAAAGAAAAAGAAAGAAAAAGCCCAAATTCATGCAATAAGAAATGAAAAGGGGGAAATTACTACAGATCCCATGGAAATTCAAAAAACATGAATTCCTACTTTGAAACTCTCTACTCACATGGAGTGGGAAACACAGAGGAAATGGACAGATTTTAGAAACATATAAACTACCAAAGCTCAACCAATAAAATATAGCAATTTTGAATAACCCAATATCAGCTACTGAAATTGAAAATGTAATTAAAAATTCACCAACAAAGAAAAGCCCAGGTCCTGATGGATTCACGGCTGAATTCTACAAGAAATTTAGAGAATATTTCATGCCAATACTCCTTAAAATCTTCAATGAAATTGAAAAGGAAGCAATCCTTCTTAAATCATTCCTGCAGACAAGTATTACTCTCCTTAAAAAGGAGAACTATAGGCCAAACTCACTAATGAACACTGATGCAAAGATTCTCAATAAAATACTGGAAAATAGAATGCAACAAGTCATCAAGAAGATTATACACCATGACCAAATGGGATTCATTCCAGGAATGCAGGGATGGTTTAACATATGCAAATCAACAAATGTAATACACCACATCAACAGAGCCAAAAACAAAAACTACATGGTCATCTCAATAGATGCAGGAAAAGCTTTTGATAAATTCCAACACATGTCCATGATAAAAAAAACACTTCAGAAACTCAGAATACACAGTGCCTACCTCAATCTTATAAAAGCCATCTATGACAAACCAACAGCTAACATTATACTAAATGGACAAAAACTGAAGGCTTTCACTTTAAAATCAGGAACAAGACAAGCAAGTCCATTATCACCACTCTTATTCAATATAGTTCTGGAAACACTAGCCAGGGCAATCAGACAAGAGGGAGAAATAAAAGGAATAAAGACAGGAAAGGAAGCAGTTAAATTATCACTATTTGCAGATGACATGATACTCTATAAGAAGATACAAAAAAATCCATTAAAAAACTACTAGAAGTAATAAACAAATTCAGCAGTGTAGCTGGATACAAAATCAATGCTCAAAAATCAATAGCGTTCCTGTACACAAACAACAACTTACCGAGAGAGAAATTATGGAAACATTGCCCTTCACAATAGCATCTAAAAAAATGAAATATATATGAATCAACCTAACTAAGAATGCAAAAGACCTATGTGATGAAAATTATGCTACACTAAAAAGGGGATTGAAAAGGGTATTAGAAAATGGAAGGATGTTCCTTGCTCTTGGTTAGGAAGAACTAACATTATGAAAATGGCCATACTCCCAAAACTTTTATACAGATGTAATGCAATTGCAATCAAAATACCATTGACATACCTCACAGATCTAGAGAAAACACCCCTAAAATTCATTTGGAAACAGAAGAAACCTAGAATAGCAAAGGCAAAAATGGGCAACAAAGGCAAGGCAGGAGGCATCTCAATTCCTGACTTGAAACAGTACTATAAAGCCACAGTGATAAAATCAGCATGGTACTGGCAACGAAATAGACCTGAGGATCAATGGAACAGATTAGAAGATGCAAGCATAACTACAAAGACACTTAGCAACATGAAATTTGACAAAGAGTCTAAACATGTTCACTGGAAGAAGGATAGCCTCTTTAATAAATGGTGCTGGAAAAAGTGGCTTGCTACAAGCCGAAGACTGAAACTAGATCCATGCCTATCACCATGCACACAACTAAAGTCTAAATAGATCAAAGATCTGAATATTAAAACAGAAACACTAAACCTACTGGAAAACAAGTTATGTGGGAGTCTTGGAGACATAGGGGTAGACAAAGAATTCATGAACAAAATGCAAACTGCATGGGAAACACTCCAAAGAATCAACAACTGGGATCTTGTATTATTGAAAAGTTTCTGCACTTCAAAAGAAATCACCAACAGAGTGAAAAGAAAGCCCATAGAATGGGAAAGAATTTTAGCCAGCAACCTCTCAGACAAAGGACTTATATCGAGAACATATAAAGAACTGAAAAACATCAAACCCCAAAATTCAAAGACCCTCTCCAAAAATGGATATCTGAGATGAACCCACATTTCTCAGATGAAGATATACAAATGGCAAATAAATACATGAGGAAACGTTCACCATCACTGGTCATTCAAGAAATGCAAATTAAAACAGCTTTGAGATTTCTTTTTTTTTAAATTTTATTTTGAGGTAGTGGAAATACAACAGAACAAGACAGAACAAAGCCAACTGAGACAGTGCAGAGAATTTGGTACAGAACTTCACAGCAGGTTACTGGGGTAACAACAATAGGTACCATAGTATATCTCATTATCTTCATAGTAATTGTCTAGTCAATTAGGTATAGCAAAATCAAACCAAAAACAGAACACTTTAAAATCAATCGAAAGAGAATAATGAAAAGAGTAGAGCAATTAATCATAATGAATCAAAACTGAAAACAACACTTGCTCTTAAAGAGGAAATAGAGGAGGCCCCCCCCTCCCCGGATTTACTATATTGCATACAATCATCCTGCCAAGAGATGCTCAGACCTCTGTCCCCAGTTGCTAAGGGGGGTGTGTGTGTTGGATTCCAAGCCTGCACACCGGTAGGCTCACAGGAAATACTACTGGGCCTGCTCCTGGCTGACGCCAAGGAAGGCACTCACCAAGAGGGCAGGTGAATGGCTTCTTTGTGCAGCCTCCTGGGTTCCAGCATGGCTCCTTTATTTTTCTATGCTCCTCTATTCTTCCATCTGTGTCTTTGTTAGAGGTGCTTAGCAATTCTTTTATTATGTTTCTCATATCTTCATGATCACCAATCTACAATCCTACAAAAAATACTGAAGGACATTCTAGAGAGAGAGAAAAAAGACTATGGTTTCAGGAACAGCGGCAGAGGGGGCTCACTGAATGGGGCAGACGGTGGAATAAAGGAGAAAAGTAGACAACTAATGGCAGAAAAATAACATGGCAGAAATGAGGCAGAGAAAGTTGGCCATAATCACTAATATGGATGGCCCCAATTCACCAATAAAAAGAAACACAGGCAGAGTGCATCAGGAGACAGGATCCATCAATATACTCTATATAAGAAATACAATTAACCCAAAAGAGGGTTTCAGTTTATAGACTGAAAGTCAAAGATGAGAAAACAATGCTCTATGTGACAGGGAACCAGAAAAAAGTGGGGGTATCTTGCTCATCAGCTGCAGATAGGTTGGAAAGACATGACACTTTTATACAATGGAAAACTACTCAAAAACCGTGTAAGTAACTGGATACAACTTGAGATCATGCTCAGGGATAAAAGGTTCAGAATCACTTAGGTGAATAGTGGGTTGCCTCCCTAATTCAACAACTAAAGGAGTTAGTGGGATCCAAAATGTACAATGCACCCTGTGAAAGTGAAGGGGGAGGAATTGTCTAAAAAGGGAAGGCAGTGGTCATTATTAATCTATTATCATGATTTGAACCCCATATTGTTTTCATTGTTCTGTTTAGTTTGATGGCAGGGACAGCTATTCAAAAGATAGCAGGGTATATTATGGTAACCATTTTTGACTTCCTATTAGCTTGATTTGAAGCTCTGTATTGCTTTCACTGTTTTGTTTTGACTGATTTTATTTGATTCTGTTTTGTTTGATAGTATGAGGTCTGAGGGTATAGGCAACTACTTTGAAGACAATAAGATTTACTGTGATACCTATTCTCGTTTGACTATTATCTTCTTTTGAAGTCCTGAACATAAGTCTTCTTTTAATGTCTCCAATGTGTTCTTTTTATTGGTTTTGTTCTGTACTATTTTGTTCAATTTTATTATGCCTGATGATATGGGCAATTCTTTTGAAGATAATAAGAGACATTATGGTAACCATTGTTGATCATCTTGTATTTTGTTTTTAAGTCGTGTACTATGTCCATCTTCTTGTTTGGACTGACTCTTTTGTTTTGTCACATTTGGTTTTATTCTCTTCAGAGTTTAAAAAATAGCATTTACTTATAGATAGATGATCCTTCAAAAAACAAAATACAAAGCTCCACTCTTAGAACTAATAAACAAGTTCAGCAAAATAGCTAGATACAAATAAACACACAAAAAGTAATAGTGTTCCTATATATGGAAATGAACCCACTGAGAAAGAAATCAGAAAAATAATCCATTCACAATAGCTGCAAAAATTAAATACCTCAGGATTAACCTAACCACAAAAGTGAAAGATCTCTGCAACAAAAACTATATTGTTCTGAAAAAAAGAGAGAGCTTGAAGAAGACATTAGAAAATGGAGCCAAGTGTAAGGTGCATGCCTGTAACCCCAGCACTCAGGAGGATGAGGCAGGAGGATCACCATGAGTTTGAGGACAGCCTGGACTATGCAGTGAGTTCAAGACCAGCATGATTAAAGAGCAAGACCTTGTCTCAAAAAACACATAAAATGAAAAAAAAATAAGAAAATAAGAAAGAAAATGTTCTTCCTTTTGAATTTTTCCACTAATGAGTATGTAGTGACCTTTTTTTTTAAATCTCTTTTAATCATTTTAGGTTTGAAGTTCACATTGTCTGCAAATAGAATAGTTACCCCTGGTTTTTTCTGGATTTTTGTTGCATGGAATACTGTTTTCCGTCCTTTGACTTTTAATCTGTGAGTTTCATTTGGGGTCAGATGTGTTTCTTGTATACAGCATATTGTGGGGTCCTGTTTCTTGATCCATTCTGTCAATCTATTTCTTTTGATAGGTGAATTGAGGCCATTTACAATTATGGATATCACTGGTATGTACTGGCTTGACTTTGCTATGTTATGTTGCAGTTGTTTGTTTTCTGCTTTTTTCCCTTTGTTTAACTACTTGTCCTACCTGGTAGTTTCTTTCTGTTGTTGTTCTGGAGATTGTGGTCATTTTTATCTCTGTGTAGTATGTCTTTCAATACTCTTTCTAGGGTTGGTTTGGTGGACATGAATTTCTTCAGTTGTTCTTTGTCATGGAAGTATCTTGTTTCTCCATTAAATCTGAATGAAAATTTTGAAAATTGTTTTCTTTCAGGGCTTGAAATATCTCACTCTAACTTTGTCTTGACTTGAGGGTTTGTGCTGAAAAGTCTGCCGTGATTCTAATGGGTTTTCCTTAATAGATGAGTTGTATCTTTTCTCTAACAGCTTTTAGTATTCTGTTTTTATGTTGTTTGTCTGGGATCTTAATTATTATATGTCTGGGTGTAGATTTATGTTGGTTGTGATTGTTTGGTGTTCTACATGCTTCACTTATCTGCATATCAGATTTTCCCCCCATGTTTGGGAAATTTTCTGCTACTACTTCTGTGAATATTTTAGTTATGAAATGAAAAGATATTCCCTGTTCCTTGACATGCAGGACTAACATCATCAAAATGGCTATATGATTCAAATTATATATACATTTAATGTGGCCCCCACCTAGATACTATCTTTTTTTTTCCAAAGAACTAGAAAAAGTGTTCTAAAATTTATATGGAAACATTAGAGACCCAAAATAGCCACAGCAATCCTGGAAAACAAGAGAAGGCAGGAAGCATTACAACCTGAGATTTCTACAAAGCCACAGCAGTAAAACTGTGGTACTGGCACAAAAACAAACATATTGATCAACAGAATAGAACAGAAGACGCAGAAAAAAATCTCAACACCTGCCCAACTGAATTTTTAAAGGGGCCGAAAGTATGCATTGAAGGAAAAGGTAACCTCTTTAACAAGAGGGAAAGATACAGAAAAACTGATTATCCACATGAACAAGAATAAGTTTTGATCTATACATCTCAGGCCATACTAAAATCAAATCAAAACGGATCAAAAATCTACTAGAAGAAGAAACTCTTTTATAAAACTCTTGGAGTCATGAGCATAGGCAAAGACTACCAGAATAGAACCCCAATTGCAAAGAAATAATTTTAAAAATGGGATTATATTGAATTTTAAAACTTCTGCATGGCAAAAGAAACAACAGAGTGACGAGACAACCTATAGAGTGGGCAAAAATTTTAACCAACTACTCTTCAGACATAAGATTAAGATCTAGATTTAGCTCAGTGGCATAAGCGTCTGCCTTGCAAGCACGAGGTCGTGAGTTCAATCCCAGGTACAAAAAAGAAAAAAAAAAAGACCTAGAATAAAGAATTTAAAAAGAAGTAGACTGCCAAAAATAAAAGAATCACAAAGTGGACAATTGAAATGAAGATATTTCACAGAGGAAATGCCAATAAATATATGAAAAAATGTTTAGGATTTTTAGCCATTAGAGATGTGCATATCAAAATAGCACTGAGATTTCACCTTACTCCAAGAAGAATAACCCTAATCAAGGCCTCAGGCAACAACAAATGATAATGTGGTAGAGGAATTTTTATATATTGTTGCTGGGAATGTAAACTAGTACAACCATTCTGGAAATCAATATAGATTCATCGAGAAGCTAAAAATTGTCCCACTGCACCTCTCCTGGGTATCTTCCCAGAGAAGCTAAAATCATCCTACTGCAGGGCTACATGCACACCCATGCTTATAGCAGGACACCTCACAGGAGCTAAGTTATGGAAGCAGCCAATATGTCCATAAACTGATAAAGAAAATGTGGTATATTTATGTAATGGAGTACTTCTCAGCCATAAAGGATAATTTTGAATCATTTGTAGGAAAATCGATAGGCCTGACCTTCCTTTTTTGTTAGCATTCTTGTCTTCTGAGCTCTGACCAGAATTTCCCATCAAGTTTGGTTTACAGCACTATAGGTCTACTTCTCCAGCCAGCAAACCCAAACCTTTCCAAACTCCTCCTGCAAACCACTTCCAAAGGCTTCTGTTGAAATCAGAAGAGATCTAGAATAGCAAGTGAAATCCTGGGCAATAAGGGCAAGGCAGGAGTCATCATGACCTGGACTTCACATTATATAACAAAACTCCCATGATTAAAAAAACAACATGATACTGGCACAAAAACAATATAACAAAACTACCACGATAAAAACAGCATGGCACTGACACAAAAACAGACATGTGGAAAGTGGAACAGAAGAAAGGATGCAGAAACAACCCCAGGCATATTCCACTATCTGATCTTTGACAAAGGGGCCAAATACATATGCTGGAGAAAAGACAGTCTCTGTAACAAAAGGTACCAGAAAACTAGCTATCCATATGTAGAAGACTGAATCTGGATCCATATCTCTCATCACATACTAAATAAAGTTTTAAAAAGATCTAAATATTAACACAGAGACACTTCATCTACTTGTGGAAAGTTAGTGTTGCTTTATTTGATTTTCTCTAATGGCCAAAAATGCTGGCCATTTTATGCCCATGTACTTATTGACCATTTTTACTTCTTTTGAGAAGTGTCTGTTCGTTTCAATTGCCATTTTTATTGGATATTTTATCTTGCAGAGTCTAATATTTGTAGTTCTTTATATATTAGTCCTCTGTCTGATAAATAGTTGGCACTTTTTTTTCTCAATCTGTAAGTAGCCCTTTTCTCTGTTGGCTGTTTCTGTTGCTGTGCAGAAGCCTTGATTTTTAAAAATTATGTTATCAACAAAGTATTGATATTATTTCTTGAGCAGTTTGATTTGGTTCAGGAAGTCTTTGCCTGTGTCTTCAAGCGTTTTGCCTACTTTACCTTAAACAGATCCAGTGTTTTTGTTTTTCTATATGTAAGTCTTTGATCTATTTTGATTTTATTTTACTACTGAGAGAGTCTAAACATATTCTTCTGCCTGTGGATAATAAATCTTTCCAGCACCATTTGTGAAAGAGGTGATTGTTTTTCCAGCATACATTTTTGGCCCCTTTGTTAAAAATCTCATGGCTGAAGGTGCATGGCATTGTTTCTCCACCCTCCATTCTATCCCACTGGTCTGCAGCCCTTTGCTGGACCAGGGACTCTCACTACATTTCTCTTATGGTTGCTTTGTAACATAATGTAGTTTGGTAGTATTACTTGAAATCTGAAATATCTTTGCTCTTTTTCTCACAATCTCTTTTGCTATTCTGGGTCTCTCCTGATTCCAGGTAGATCTAGGCCTATGAAGAATGCTTGATTGTTACTACATCGAATCTCTATACCGCTTCTTAGAATGTGGCCATTTTCACAGTGTTGCTTCTGGATATCTAGGAAGAGCAGGTATTCTTCCATGTGCTAATGTCCTCTTTTTATTCAGAGCACTCTATGTTTCATTATAAAGGTCTTTCACTTCCTTGGTGAGGTGATTCTATTAATTTATTATTATTTAATTTTTATTATTATTTAATTGTTATTTAATTTTTTACAGTTGCCATAGAGGGAGGAAAGCAGGGCATAGCTACTACTGGCTGGGAAAGTAGCTGTGACCCGTGGATTGCAGAATCCCGAGACACATCACAGAACTGTTCCCAAAACCTTGCAAATGGACTTCTCATGAGAACCCCAGCAGGTTTTTGATAGGATGACCTGGACATGAGGCCAGAAGAGGAAATATAAAAAAGGGACGCTGGCCGTTAAGTGCTTGCTGTCGCAATTCTCGACAGCCCGCCTGACACTGCAGAGTGTACTTTTCTTTTCCTGCTTTTGCACGACCCAGACTCCTTCTGCAGACTCTGTTTTTCTGACCCTCTAAGACAAGTGAAACTGTGCCACCATTTACACTTGTTTTGGCCAATGCTTTGTTGGGACAAAAAGAACCTAAAAATAATCTAAGAGAAAGGGGACTCTAGCAGCTAAAAAACCGCCATGAATGGAATTATTTTCTGATCTCTTTCTTGGTGGGTTTATTTTTGGAGTACAGGAATGGTACCGATTTTTTGTGTGTTTGATTTTGAATCTTGCTACTTTGCTGACTTTGTTTACTAGTTGAAGAGTCTTATAGTGGATTTTTTTTAGGATCATGTTATCTATGAGTAAGGACATTTAGCATTTTCCTTTCCTTTTGAGTCCCTTTTAGTGTAGCCAATTGCAGTTTCACTTCATAGCCAAGTGCTATGTTGGCTTTGAAGGCGTCATTTGATGCTGAAATGTCATTGATGTAGCATGACTATTCCAACATGTTTCTGTCTATTGAAGAGGATCCTATTTTCTTAGTATTAATAGGTACAGTTGACTTTCTCTCTCTCTCTTTTTTTTTTTTTTTTTTTCTGGTACCAGGGATCAAATTCATGACCTCTGTGCCACTGAGCTAAATTCCCCGTGCACAGTTGACTTGCAGTTAGTTTCAGTAATACCTGAAAGAAAACTGTAAATCCAATACTAACTTTAATTATTAACATGACATCCTCAAATAAAAAGTCTTAAACTGAAATACTCACTATGGCACTATTCTTAATCTTTATTTTAACTGAGCCCATAAGTGAATTAAAAACAAGATTAGAACAGATTGAATATGGTAATTTGTTTAAATTAAAAATCACTTTGATCTCGTTCAATTGTATCTGAAAAGTGCTAACACACCCTCACTCTACTTACATAATATTATTACCTACATGACACCCTTTCAAGGCATACCAGTATATCAATTCCATTTAATATCTGCATTATGTTTAGGTGCACAGTCTTAGCAATATTCTAGGGACCTTGACAATTCTACATGTGCTCTCTTTATCTTACTCATAATAGCAATTTTTTTTTACTAATGTTTGCAGCTTGAAAAACTGCTGTGGGTTCTGTCTCTAATGCTAAAAATGATGTTTTTGATAAACAGATAAGGTTTTTGTTTGTTAGATTCCTCATACTTGTTTTAATCTTTCATTGAATGTATTTCTGTGTTGGGTTAATAAAAATTTTAATTAAAGTTTAGTCAAGTAAATTGTTTTTGTTGAACTGTTAGTGGGCATCCAATTTGATATAAGCTGATAAGTAAAACCCATTTCTTGTTGTTATATTATGTTTATATTATAGGCAGCTAAGTTAGGTAGAAATAAACAGGCAGTCAGATAGATCTGGGCCCTCAGAGGGGTCAGTGCAGAAGATGAGGTAACGGACAGCTGTGGCTGAAGGTGCATCGGTCCAAGGCCAGCCTTCAAGATAAGACAGCATGACCAGGCCTCCCTGCCTCCCCAAGGGATAAGCAATAACTTTAAGATTATACTATAATTGCCATCATTGGATCCAATAAAGTCTAGATAGACATCAGTCACCCAGATGGGTGACCAGCACCTCCTGACCCATCCATTCCTGAAAAGGTCTTTGTTCTTTCCATGTACGCTTGCTCTGTGACCTGTGCGCCCACTGTCTAACAGTTAGTTATACTTGTAATCTTATTGCTCGATCACAGTTTGTCCCACATTGTGTCTGCCTCGTGATTTTGCTCTATAAGACTTCCTTTGAGAGTGGACTCATTGGCAACTCACTTTCGGGTCCCCTCCTATCTCCCTCAAGACATTTTTCCTATTCAGACCCTCCCTTGTTGCTCAGAAATTATTTTTTGATTTTGGGGAACGTGAACTCGGTGTACCTGACATCTCACAGGCAGAGAATTACATTTATTTCCCTTATATCAGTCCAACTTCTTTAAAGATATGTGAATCCAGTGAAATAGTAGTAGGTTATATAAATTGTTGGAGTTAAGTTATTGAAATGATTAAACTTAATTGACGATTGCTTTTAAGCCAGCTGTGGACATTTACTTACATAAGGTTGCTGCCTGTTTCTCTACATAGTGATAACATTTACATTAGGGTTGTGATATTTGAAGATAAACTGAAAGCCGAACAAGAGTTCTTATCTGGATAACCAGTCCAAACTGGCGTGTTTCACTTCTACTCAAAAGTCCTCCCACTATTTTGTCACATAGACAGGCTTGCTCCCTCTAACTGTTCATATAAGGAGCTCATATGGTTTTGGAATTCTTTTAAGACTAGGTCTTGTTATATACCTCAGGCTGGCCCCAAACTTGCAGCGAGCTTTCTGCCCCAGGTGCGAAGGTGAGAGCCACCACACATGGCTGGTTTCAGGATTTTTAACTGAAGTTTTCTTTATAATATCTATTCTGGTCAATTCATTATGCAAAAGTTAGAATAATTTGTTTGTTTTCTTTCCTTTATGGTACTACCTCTATAGTGCCTTAAGAAATTTCTACCTCTTATACTTTCACTCAGAAATAAATGTTTTGATCAATGAAAATGTAGTTGCTAAATTAACTTGGCTTGGGACTGGTTTTAGTTCAAGGTGGTGAAATTATATCAACTCTTCTAGGTATAACTTAAGTACTTTAGGTTAAGTTATACTTTGATTAATCCAGGCATGTGTTCCAGTTATGACATCTCACCTTACATATGCTAATTAAATAAATTATAAAAAAATTTAGTTTGAAAATACCTGAGGAGAGTAATGTGCGGTGTGTGTATGCTTGATGACCCTATTTAATTAAGCTCTTTATTCTTAATCTACTACTAAATCCTCCTTCGGCTCTTAGAATTTCACAAAAGCTTCTAAAGAAATATTCCTGAATTAGAAAATGTGACCTGGGTCAAATTATTACTTGCGCTTTATGACTTTCTTCAGGTTTGCTAAAGATGGTGTTATATTGGCCAAATTGGTAAGACACAGTAAAAGTTACTAAGCATTATGATTCTAAAACAGGCTATTCTAAAGGGATATACAGCACTGCCAGGTGCTTTGACTTTTAATGCTCTAGTAGTACTTTAGCCAATAATTTTGTTACAAAATTATTTATGTTTAGGGCTAAGTACAGTGGGGTAACTAACACCAATTTGTGTCTTAGCTATCAGGTACTCTATACATGCTAAGGTACTTGCATAGTTTACATTTACCCTGCAAAACAAGGATGCACTGCAGTGGCCAAAATATTTGCAAAGTGCCCACTGATTTCCAGAGTTCATAGACTGAAGAAAGAAACCGCAGAGGCAGGAAGTCCTGCAAGAGAGCAATAAAACACATCGACACCTACACACATTCTTGCTTTCCAAACCCAAGGGTTCTTCCATTGGTCTTTTTTTAATATCTAAATTTTAAATTCTTTAACATTTTAACGTGAAATTTTTACATTTCCTTTAGAGACAGTTAGTCAATTAAGTTCCAACATGCCCACAGGGATTCTGGAACACATCATAGCAAAAAATTGGGGCAGGAGAATGCGAGGCTGTGTGGAGTGCACACAGGAGTAGGTGAGCTCGGGTGGCTGGGAGACTCGTCCCCAGGTGGGGCAGGATGAGCAGAGGGGAGCATGGAGGGAGGGATTAGCCGGGAGCTCCTGTGGGTGGGAGAACATGCAGGAGGGTGGGGGTACGTGCTGGAGTAGGTACACTCAGGGCCACTCGGGTCTTGATTTCAGGACTGGGATGATCCACAGACACATGAGCCAGCACCTCCTAGGCCCTGGAGCAACACCCTTCACACTGCGCTGCTCTCGGATTCTGCTTACTGAGCAGATGGAATGCGTGTAAGTGACTTGCCCAAGTCACAACAGGAGCTCCTGTGGGACAGACCAGCCCTCGGGGCTGGGCTGCCCAGCAGGGGTGCGTGGGCCAGTAGCCTGCGGCGCTCTGCTTGGGAAGATGAGGAGGCAGCGTGGACAGGAGTATGAGAAACTGCTGGCAACTGGTGTGGGGAGTAATGAAAAAAAGACAACCAGAGTTTGTTCACCACCTCAAATGTATCAGGGACAACTATTTGTCAACTAATTTATCCCACAGTTTCACGAGGATGATGCTTCTGTTATTCACATAACAACTTTAATGATTCTTATATATTGTCTTATCCAGAAGAAACTGTCCAACAGATAGCATAGTCCTCTCCTCTAGTGCCCCATTTCATAGGCCATGTGCCCCAAAGGAATTTGAGCAACTTAACCAATGTCACAAGGCCCAGTGGAATTTAGGTCTCAGGTCTACCAGGCTCCACATTCTGCATTTTTTCCAACACTCTGTTCTGTCTGAGGAAGTGCTAGAAGAGAACAGATGGGGTGGGAGGTGTCCATTTAAGGGTCATTTTGCAAGGTGTTTGGGCAAAGTATTTTTAATATGTGCCTTAGGAAACTTTCTGTCCTTAGGTTAAAAAAAAAAGCACCAGGTTGGATTCTATCTCCCCCAAATTCAGCCTTCCTCTCATAATCTCACGGTGTGACCTTATTTTAAAATAGGGCTGTTGTAGACATGATTGGTTAGATGAGGTCATAGCAGAGATGCAGACACACAAGGAGATTTACAAGCCACTCTATGCCAAGGAGTGACAACAGCACCATCAGGGAAGAGAAACCAGGACAAATTTCCCCTTAGCTCTTTCTGACTGGGCACTGTCAGCCTTCAGAACTGTGCCAGCTTCATGCAAGTATCAACTAATGTTCCAGTTGTCCACTTACACAATTGCATTAAGGGCGTGCAGAGAACTCATACACACACCTTTCCTGCCTTCCTTTGCACAGACAGTTCAAAGTAGCCACAATCCAGCCAGTGGGGCCTGTTGTATCCTTTGCAGTAGAACAGAGGTATCTGTGGCTGGATGGTGGTTATTCTGGAAAGTGTTTTTGTCAGCAAGCCTCTTACAAGCTAGCAAGAGGTCCGGGGTACAGACAGGAAGGGGGGCTGACCACTGTGTGTTTCTGCCTGCACAGAGAAGTAGATTGCTTTGTGCATGCAAGTATGAAAGCCCTTTGATTTCAGTGAGCCTGCACCCTAAGACAATCAGTTAAGGCCAAGGTGTGCAGGTAAGAATCACCGTCAAACAGAGGTAGCTACTGTGACTGTGCTTTTCAAGTGCTAGTTCATTTTTCTGGCTGAGCTGTCTTATGGGAAGGATGAGAAAGTGCAAGAGGAGGAGGCAGAAGGGGCAAAGTAGGAGAAAGGCTGCACCCCACAGGGGTGAATATAGCACATGTGGTGGAGAGATGAAAAAGAGGAAAGAGACAGGGAAAACTCAACTGTGGATGCAGACAGCACCAAGAAATGGGGAGACCAGCAAGGTGCAGGAAAACCTCACACTTCCTGCTGTCTCTCTCAGACTCCCCTAACCAAACCTAAACTCTCCTAAAGGCGCCATCTGCCTGCTCCACAGCTGCACCCACATGGCTCTTAGTTGAGACACACAGCTCTCCTTGCTGGCTGCCTGCTCTGCATGGTGATTCTGCCACACATCTCTGGTCAAATTGGCACCTCGCACCCCATTCTCTGTCCTCATTCCTTGCTGTTACCGTCGCCTCTGATTTCAGGGAGTAGGTTGAATCCAGGGAGTAAATAGCTTCACACACTGCTTTCCCTTATTCAACCCATTTCGGTCTGTACCAAAAGACCGCCGCCTCAGCTTTCAGACCTCTTCCCCTCCCTCCGTGGGCTCCAGTAAGCGACCCCTCCACTCAGCTTCCGGATCATCAACAGGCCCCTGATCCCAGACCTGCAACGCTAACCCAGCCCCGCGGCTTCTCACCTGCACTTGCTTTGCACACGCAGCTGCCTGTTCCAAACTCCCACTCGAGGTATCTAAAATGTAACGCATCCCAACTAAAGCTTGAGCTCCTCATTCTTAAAATCGCATCCTCGCCCTGGGATTTGCTGCTCTGTAAGTGACATGTCTCTCCTCCAAAGTGCTGAGCCCCAGACCATATTTCATCCTAAACATCTCTCCTTTCTACTGAGATCCAACCCATTAGCACGTTCTGCTGCGCCTTCCTTCCTTCAGAGTCTGTCCAGAATCTGCCAGCATCTCACCTGGACTGTTTCTACAAACTTTTCACTCCTTGGCTGCCTACCTCCCCCTGCCCTTGGTCACCACCCCCTTCCCTGAGACACTGCCCACCATCAGGCCCGTCTTAGGTAAGGCAGAGATTCAGAGGGCACATCAGTGGTCTGATTTTAAAATGCACTGTTTTTAGTCACGTGATTTTAGGAAAGTCACTGGCCCTCCTTTTCCATCACATTCCTCACTTTTTTGTTTTGTTTAGGTTTTGTTCTTTTTTGTTTGTTTGTTTGTATTTTGAGACAAGGTCTCAATACATTTGCCACTTGTAAAGTGGAAATAATAATGGATTTACTTCCTAGGGTTCTTGAGACAACCATCTCCTTCCCTAACAGCTCAAAGCTGTGATTCCCCAGGCATGCTGTGCACTCCCCAAAGGGCCACGCCTTTCTCTGGATTAAGGGAGTGGCCTAGGGTACTCTGTGCGGAAAGGACAGGCGTGGGAAGTGTCTTGACTGATGATGGATGGACTGTTGGTGTAATGGTGCAGAAAGCACAGTAACAAACATCAAATCGACGCTCGCTGTGCCAGGCATTCTTCTGTGTCCCCTACAAATTACCCCTTGTTTAACTTTCCTTACCACTGAATGAAGTAAGTCCATTATTGCTCCTATTGTGGAAGCGCAGGAGGTGAGGGATAGAGGTCTGGTGTGTCACTGAAGGTCCCATGGCAGATAATGGGCAGAACTTCTAATGAGGTGGCGTGATCACAGCCTGTTTCTCTCTTGCTTCTCTGTGACGTACATGGTAGGGGATGGACCAGGAAGGACACAGGTCTCCCTGGAAATGAACCACTGGGGAGAAACAGGTGGGTAAAAATAGGTGGAAACTGAGCATGTTGGCTTTGCCAAACTCAGAAGGTTAAACTTTAAGTTTTTTTAAAATAGAAGGGCCTAAATTATAAATAAATAAATAAATAAATAAATAAATAAATAAGGGATGTAGGAAAGTGGAAGGCAGACAGGGAGACCAGGCGAGGGGTGGGCGGAGGAGGGAGGAAGGGGAAGGGGCGCGTGCCCGTGACCAAGCTGTGTCCTATGCGTGCGAACACCGAACACCACCGCTATTCTGTATCACTGACAGGCACTTACAAAATAGCAACTTGTCAAACCAAGCATGCCGGCTTTAGACGCTCCAAACCTGAGCCCGAACCACAGCTCTGCCCCTTGCCGCCGCTGGGACCTTGGCACAGCATTTGCACGTGTCTCAGCAGGAAATGAGCTCACGGCCATACCTCGGGCTGTCGGGCCCAGGGAGAGCCTCCCCCTCTCTAACCATGTATCCCCTTCGTTAGAAGCGTCTTCCTGTTATTGTGAAAGAGTGAGTAAAGTGGCCTAGGCTTCCCATCCTACCGCGGCGGCCGGTGTGCTCTTCCCGATTGCTCCTGTGGACACCGTGAAGACTCCTGGACGGGGACGGAAAGGTGACCCGAGGAAGGCAGACCAAGCAGTCCTGGGATCGCTCCGGCAGTGAGGAAAGCTGCCGCTGGAGGCTTGGGGGGTAGATTTGTTTAAAAACCTCCCCCACCCCAGAGCCTGCTCTTTCCAGTCATTGACCAGGGAACGTGCAGAGCAGTCAGACTGAGATGAGACGACAACCTCTTTATTCTGGCCAAACCGCGCAGGGCAGGGGGGAACTATGGCCAGAAGATGTCACTTGGGGTTCTGAGAGCACCCAATCGCCCCACACAGAGTGGCATGAGAGAAGGCTCAGTGGCAGTCAGGACCGTCACTGTCACTTGTCAGCAATGAAGGCCACGCCGGTGATGTCCATGGCAGCCACAGGGGAGCAGTACTGGTCACCCTGGCCTCTCCCAGCCACGCGGTGTCGGTAGGACCCGGGAAGGACAATGGCGATGCTGTAGCTTGGCGTAACTGACACCGTCTTGAGCCCTGCATTTAACTAGTGCCCTGTGTTCAGGAAAATGGAAAATTACTCAGGGTATAAGTCCCATGACAAAAGCAGAATGAACTGTCCCCACAGGAGAAAAATTAACCTGCTCAACAAAAGAAGCAAGGTACAGGTGTCAACCAAAAATTAATGTAAGATTCTAGCTAAATTGTTTCCAACAGGATGTGTTTGGGATTCTCTCTTTTAAAAACTCTGTAACTTTCCAGTTTGGTGCCACTTGTTTGGACCCTGAAAGGAGGGTCTGTATACCAGTGGTCCTGAGCTCAGTTAATTAAATTTCAAATGTATCAATTTGGCTGCTTGGAATCCTCTATTGTTGTTCAAGAACCCACCTCAGACCACAGGAGAAGTTGCCCTTTTGCATGAGTTTCTGTTCATAAAGGAAAGAGCCATTTGTCAGTGTCTTCTTTATAGCAGAAAGGAAAAGATGACTGTAATCACCAGAAATTCTTGTCAAGGGAGGAGGTGCCAATTTAAACCTGCATGACCAATCTTAGGCTTATTCACCCTGCTTTTTCTGGCTTCCTATCCGTTACTGGCCTCCAATACCTTATTTCCTTGTTTTAGTTGAGATGGTATTTACCCCTGAACTCAAAGCTGCTTCTTTGAGATTTACCCCCTTCTGAGTATCTCCTATGTACACATGAGGTATACATTACACTAAACTGCAGTTTGCTTTCCCTTTGTTACAGGGATGCCTGATTCCGGGATTCCAACAAGCTAGTTTTAGGCACCCTTCACTTTAAGAGTTCCATCAGAAACTGGGCGTGGTGGCTCACACCTGTAATCCCAGCTCTCGGTAGGCAGAGGCAGGAGGATCCTTGTGAGTTCAAGACCAGCCTGGGCTACAAAGTGAGCTCAAGGCCAGCTTGAACTGCATAGTGAGACCCTGTCTCAAAAAGACCAAAAAAAAAAAAAAAGAGAGAGAGAGAGAGAGGTGAAGTAAGAAAAGAATTTATTCTGTGTAGCCTCAGGGGAAAGAAAAGAGGGCCCAGTGCCCCTCGCCTGTCTTTGGGGTGCAGATGAGCGCATTGGGATGGTGCAAGGGAGGGTTAGAGCTGGGACTGCTCTAGCAGTCTGAGTCAGCGGGACTGCTGGATTATTATCTCAACTCTTGATTGTTTGGGGTCCTTCTGGGGGTGTGTTATGTTTGATACATTGTGTCAATTTGAGAAGTTTAGAAGTTTAACTAAAGACTCAGCAGGAAGCAGGGTTCTGAATTTGTAAATATCCTCAACCCATGCAAAGGAGGGCAAGGAGATTTTGTGAGTATTACATCTGCCCTGGGAGGTGGGAGTGGTGTGGTCTGCATATATAAAGGAGGAGAAGAGGCTTGGGTTTTTTTTTGTTTTTGTTTTTTCTCTGGCTGCTACCTTGAAGTGTTGCCGCAGTGCCAGGCCACCCTGCCTTGCTGGGATTACAAGTATGAGCCATTGCACTCAGTTGATTTATTTTTGATGTGCAAAAGTAATCCATGGAGGAAGAATGAACTTTTCCACAAATGATACTGGAGCAGTTAGACCTACACAGGCAACAAAGTGAGCCCCACTTAACCCTCACACATTATTGACTCAGTGACTAAATTTTTTTTGACCTAGCACTTGAAAGTAAGTAACTAGGTTCAGATTCAAACTTCTGTGCTTATAACTGACTCCAGAAATTATTTTGTCAGGGTTACTTTATTAATTTCAGTATCATTTATTCCAATTGTATATACAGTGCAAGCCGTTTACACCGGGTTGATATTATTCTTAAAAGTGATACCACGCATAGCCAATGTACTGACCACTTCAGATAATGACATTAGACACATTATCACTTAGATGTTCTACTTAAGCCTCACCAAAACGCTAAGAATCATTGACCTTATTTTGTTGAGTAACTTATTCCAGGTCAAGGAAGCTAATAAATAGCAGAGTCAACTAAAACCCAGCTGCCCAGGCACCTGGGTGGTGTGCCAGTGCTCTGTTGCCTGACATACTCAGGGACCTGCTACAGTACAGGCCAGAAGCTGCGTCTTACCCACCCTGTCATAACTAGTTAATATCTAATACTCTTACCAAAGTACTACCACTGTCTCACGTGGAAGGCACATTCCCCTCAGCCCCTGGTGACTGCCAGGGGATGGGGAATTCAAACCTAGAGCAGGAAGCTTCCAAACCACAGCAGCAGGAGGGATCTAGAAAGCTCCAGGTCACCACTGCAAAGAGTCTCAGGTCTGAATGAGTCAGCGAGGTCACTGAGAACACCAAAGTAGTTCCTCTCCAGATAAACATCAGGACAGAAATAAAAATTGCTATCTGACCTATGAAACATGTAAAGGTTAGCTCATATGCTCTTTCTGTGGAGGAAGAAGTGGTATTCAGGGGATTTCTAAATTTTAATAAATTTTAACTTTTTCTAAGATATGTAAAAAAGTGCTCAAAGCTGGTAACAAAACGTAGCTGTTCTTTGTTTTACCCCTCCCGTACCCCAATGAGATCATTTTCAGATCACTTATTTTTCCTTTGGGGATTTGTCATTAAATTTTCTAAATAATACGCTTAACCTACATTTTCTCAGTTCAGAACTTTTATTTTCAATTGGCTGCCTGCTGAGATAACCAGATTTAGTTCTCTTACCCGTTCCCTGTCCTTCAACCTGTCAAAGCAATCACAGCACAACTAGTTTTGTTATATTTCCCTCCTTTTTAACCACTTTTTGTTTTCCTTTACTAGGTGTCTTCCCTTTATTTCCCTAGACTTCGATTCATCTGCCCAATGATACTTCAATCGTCTTTCCAAACGCTTCCTGCGGATTTGGTTCCTTTCCAGCCTTCCCTGATCCCAGACACGCGCACACACGCACGCACATGCACCCCAGTCTCATCCCCCCTGCTCTTTAAGGACCTTCTTTCCCCTTCAGAGCTGAAGCGCCTTTCTTGGACCTCACGCAGTTTCTGGGAGCCAATGTCTCTGCTGCCCACTGCCCCCAAGCTCAGGGAGAGGCGTTGGTGGAAGGAATCAGGTTCCCTCAAAGCCTGCCCTGAGGAGGACAGAGTGGTCTTTTTGTCTCGCGGCGCCCTCTTGAGGTGGCTCCGGGGCACGAAGCGCTTTCTGGGGGAAGAAAGTGGGTGCAGGCAGGAAGACTGCACCTGGGTGGGGCTGCGCCTGGCTGGGGCACCCTGTCTTCTCCAGACACGGAGACAAAGCTTGACCCCCAGGAGCAAGCTAGTCCATTTGCTTTTGAGACGAGTTAACGCAACTATTTTGTGTGAGTGGAAGAGATGGCCAGTGATATCTACCGGGGCGCCAGAGGAAGGAGGGGGGCGTGTGAGAGGTCACTGGATGTTCTTGGCTCTCAAGAAAGTCATTTAACTGTTAACATCTTAATTACCCATTACAGATGCAGGATTAGGGTGGGGTGAAGAGGTGCAGGAAAAGGGTTAAAGGACAACTTTACAGGAGCCCCTGACCCGTATTGGCCACTTTCTTAGTGTCTTCTCTGTTGAAAGTACCTCGAAGTGACTTTCTATGAGAGGACAAGCGGTAGTAATCTTATTCCATTCTTTCATATCTGAAAAGACTGTTTTCTGCTCTTGCACTCGAGATTAAATACAATTTTAAAGGTATTTCTTGTCCACAGAATTCAAGGGCTTTACTTCTGAGCTGGGCATGGTGGCACATGGCTGTAATCCCAGCCCTCAGGAGGCAGAGGCGGGAGGACTGCTGTGAGTCGGAAGCCAACCTCCTTTTATTTGTACTCTTTTATTCATCTGACATTTTCAATGTGAAGGCTCATATCGTTCGGTTCTGAAAAACATTTCTTGAAATGTATTATTAGGTTGAACCATATGGAGTTGCTGCTTAGCCTTTGTGAAAATGGCCATTTCATATGTTTGAGCCAATATCCTTGACAATGCTCTTCCTCTGCTCTTTCTCCTGCTTGGTCTTTAGGTCTTCAGGGCTAGCCAAAGCTCTGACGGGATTTCAACAGAGAGCCCCAGGGTGCCAGAAATGGTGCTCGCACTTTGATTGTTAATTTCATACCTAAGAAGCTCAAAAAATAATGAAAAGTTCACATACATGTTTTTAAATATATTTATAATAGAAAAAAATTGAAGTCAATCCACTGCAAAATCCAAAGTATCTAGGAAGCCGTTGCATAGAATTAAAGACTTCTGAATGATCTATTAAAACAGCATTGTGAAAATTTTTTCTTTCTTGTTTTGTTTTGTCTGAGGTCTTTGTTTTTTGGCTTTGCTGTTGTTTGTTTGGAGGTGCTAAGAATCAAACACAGGGCCTCACACATGCCAGGCAGGTAGTCTACCTAGCTACACCCCTAGACCAGAAAAATTTCAATAATATAAAAATATTCTCATAATGTAAAGTCAAGTTTTAACATATCCATGGAACTTAGAAGCCCATATACAATGTGTTGTCAACTTTCTTCTTAACATACACAAAACATAACCAGCATGGCAGTACACATCTATAATCCCAGCGCTCGGGAAGCTGAGGCAAGAGGATAGACCCAAGTTCAAGACCAGCCTTGGCTACATAGTGAATTCAAGGCCAGGTAGGTAGGTAAAAAGATTACAGGAAATAAACCAAACAGTGCAAAGGTAAATACAAAAATAAAAGAAGATGATTAAATAAAAGAAGATGCTTAAATGTCCCTGGTGAAAGTAAGGCAGAGACTTCTGTCCTCTTTGCAACAGCCGGGAAGTCATCATCACTGCCTTACTCAGTGGCGGCTCACTGCTGCCAGGGCCTGGCAAGTGGTGCAGGCAGAAAGGAGAACTGTCTCTTTTTTTTTGGTACCGGGGTTTGAATTTGTGACCTTGCGCTTGCCAGGCGGCAGGTGCTTATGCTGCTGAGCTAAATCCCTGGCCCAGGAGAGCTGTCTTAAAAACTTGTTTTATTTAAAGCTTACACTAACCTGGTTAGAGTTCAGTGTGAAATTAAAGGTCTAGTAACAATTTCTGCTTAAAGACCCATGCAGTGTTAGAATTCCTTAAAGCAACCAAGATCACGTTCTTATTTTACATAAAACCCGTATTTACACCCACTGCCACACAGCGGAGGTAGTCCATCTCTCTCGGAGGAGATAGTCCAGTGCAGTCACTAAGAAACTTACTATGAACAACAAGGCAAAAAAGATAAAAATGGTTTTGTTAACCCAGAAGAAGGAAAACAACCTTTTGTAAAACAAGCTTTTTGGTACTGGGGTGATTTATCCTATTTTGCTGTGTGCTAATGTGTGGGCCCTAACTTGTCATAGAAAGCTGCGGCGCCCTTTTCTGTCCATGCCGCGTCCTAGTCCATCCACGCCTTGTGACAATCGCTTCTCCAGGAAAAGGACACCGCATGTGGGAATTGGGCGCGGGGATCTTGAAATGTTTTGTACTGATAATTGTAATTTGTGTAGTTCACATGTGTATGTTTTTATGTAATGCTCAATATGGAGTCGAGGGTGGAGACTC